>DF239958.1:82674-93782 GCA_000507305.1 Breviolum minutum Mf 1.05b.01 | reverse complement strand
TATATACAAGGTCGTGGTTTCAAATATCTTTTTACAAAATTCACCCCTACCTGGGGAGATGATAAAAATTTGACGAGCATATCTTTCAATTGGGTTTGTAAACCACCAACTAGTATATATATATATACATACATAGTATACATGTTATATATATATATATACATATTGCCATGGACAAGATGAATTGTATTTTTCCCAAAGATTTGTAGTTCAGATCATTTCTCACCCCCCAGGTGAGATCAGCGATACCTTGGAGTTGATATCTGAAGGATGGCAGGAGTGTCCTGGGGGTGGTTGGGATCGGCATGTGGCAGCTGCTTCTAAGTAGCTACCGAAACAAGTAGATAGATAAAGGATAGACCAACCGGGTAAAGAAAGAGGTAGTTTGTTAGTTACTATATGGGTATTTCCAAAAATAGGGGTACCCCCAAATCATCCATTTTAATAGGGTTTTCCATTATAAACCATCCATTTTGGGGTACCACTATTTGTGGAAACACCCATGTAGATGTCACTAGGAGCTGGATATACATCATTGAAGACGTGGACAGATACTGTCTGAATAGTTCTGAAGATTTCAAGAACCCAAAAGAGCAGTCCACTAAATATTACGGCGCAGCAATGCGTTTCAATATGTTTTTCCATTTTAGGCCACCCTCCGCATCCAATACAAACTTCCAGTTGATCCGAGGACCAGCATGGCCGAGAATTTAAACTGGAAATTGAGGTGCCAACGCTGCAAAGCTATAGGAAATTCAGGTAGCTCGTGCGGCTAGTACGTGGGACAGAGTTGTGGTTGTTGTGTGGTGGTCAATTGTCTTTTCCACCTGGAACTCAGAAAAGGAAAGATTGGGACCAAAGGATTCCAGAAGGTGTCAGATTTTTCTTGGCTTGGTGAAAGTAACAATGAAAGAAGACCTGCTTGGCCGCTTGGCATTTGCTTCAGATTCAAGCAATGGACGACTTCACCATGAATGCCATGAAAGATACAGGTTGGGCGTCCAAGTGTGGCACGGAGGGAAGGAGATGGCAGAGTGGCTTTTTTGGGGGGTTGGTCTCGTACATGCTTGATTCAAAATACGTGAGTATATATTTATATACAATTTATGATGTATATATATATATATAAATACATATTACATCTATGATTATACTTTCGTTTGGTTTCGCGTGGTTTTTGGTGGTTTTCAGGGTCTGATGTTCTTTATTGTCAATCTGCAGATCCAGTCTTGGACATTTGTAGTGCAGGCGGCTACTTCATGATCGAGATCGATGGCCACCGGCTTTCGCAGAGCTTTGATCAAAAACATTTTGTGCACTTCACCTGTCGACAAGGACTGTAAAACCCATCCAAGGTATGTGGGGGAGGTGCCTTTTTCAGAGCCCTCCTGAAATTCTGTCCTTCCAAAAACAGGGGGTTTAGGGTTTAGGGTTCCAAACGGGCGTGTCGGCTGAAGGGGTGCCGGCTCAAGGGGTGTGGGCTGAAAGAGAGAAATCCTAGGTTTCTTACACAAGTCTGATTCAAATCGATGAAATTCGAGGCTTCTTATTAAAATCTTATTAGAACAAATCAACGAAATGCCAGAATTCCTATTAAATCCTATTGAAAATCGACGAATCCCTGTAATTCGTGTTAGAATCCTCTGGAAAACCGATGAAATTTGGGATTTCTATTAAAACTCTCTTCAAATCGCTGAAATTCGACGATTCTTATTAA
Organism: Breviolum minutum Mf 1.05b.01; assembly: GCA_000507305.1. NCBI lineage: Eukaryota > Dinophyceae > Suessiales > Symbiodiniaceae > Breviolum > Breviolum minutum. The sequence goes on along the minus strand of DF239958.1, from coordinate 92,065 downwards.
AATTCTTGTGATAAACCGGCGAAATGCCAGAATTCCTATTAGAGTCCTATTGAAAATCGACGAAATGCTACAATTCCTATTAAATCGATAAAATCGTTCAACACCTAGAGAAAACAAGAAAATCCTTCAGCCGACGGGAGGAAAAAAACCTGCAGCCGACGGCAGGGGAAAACAAACTCCGGCGCCGTTCCAAACAATCAAACTAGAAGTTTCCGAAAGATAATTCCCTGCTGACATCTCTGAGAGTCCGAAAGTGGAGGGATGGGATGCCGAAGCACTGAAGCACCCCAGTGGAGAGAAGTGAGAAGTCAGCTCAGCCCTTGAATTGGAAATTCCCAGGGCCTTCGTCCAGCATGTCAGTCGCAGCCTTTAAAAGCCCCAAGCTTGTTTTTTCGCCAGCCTAGGCTACGACCAGAAGGTACAGTACAGCAGCCCTCCCAATCTGCTGTGAGTTGCATCGGTTCAATTGGTTCCTCTCCCCAACCGTTGGTTTTGCCATAGCTGCACAAGACAGCCATAGCTGCCGGCCCAGATTTTGCAGCACAAACGCCTCACCTATCACTTGCGGCAAGTCCATCGACTGCGGGGAATCTTCGCAGTTTTTTTTTCGAGGGCCCAACGAGGAAAACATGCGTTTTCGACTGTGCTGCTTAGCATCCTGGTCTGGGTTAGGACCCAGTATCAGAGAAGCGTGCCCAGGAAAGCTGGCCGGCAAGTTCACACCTCACCTATCAAGGTTCAACACAGACCTGCCCCTAAACCTTCAATCATACCCCCGCTCCACCGCAAACTGAATAACCACGGTTGTCCAACCATGACCTATGCTGCCAGGACACTGTGGAAAAGACATTTTCTGGAGCCACTTCTGGCCTCTTTTCAAATCGCAACTCGGAGCAGCAAGTCTTTAGATGACATTTTTGTCATTTTTTGTCCATATCTTAAACTTTGATGAATTTCTGAACTCTGAGCCCTGTAAGTAACTCTACTTTCAGCCATGGAAGATCCAGAAAAATCGTTGAGATTTCATACATCAAACCACCGTGTTGCGGCCGCTTTTTAAGGACTGTGACGATGAGGAGCTGCATCCTCAGAGGTTTCAAGAGGTTGGACTATGGGGAATCAAGACTACGCATCTCCCACCACAAAACCATGCATGAATAGCCATGTTAAGATAGGATTTCACGCATCATGTTTCTATACAGACATACAATAAGGTGTGTATAATACGGTATATATGTATATATATATATATATATGCAAATATGATGTTTGTATCCTCCCCGAAAAAACCTGGATGTTTGGATGCTGAACCAAAACTGGGATGAGGTCTGTTACATGCTGCTATTGAAGCCCATGATGAGATGGAGGCACAGCCGTGAAATATGAGTCGGCAACTTGACCCCCCATGAGATGAGGAACCTCTGTAATCAATCTCATTTTGCCTTTTTAGATGGTGGGGATGATGATGGGATCCTCAAAATTCATGAAATTCTGTGGAATCCATGCTTTCGAATTTCGAAGTGTTGATTTTTGTTATTTTGCGGAGTTCGATGGACAATGGACTACTTTGGTGTGACCATCCCAGTAGACGATCGTCAGTTACGAGCCAAAAGCCTGCATGTAGGTGTGTACTGTCAACTATCTAAAATTATATGTATATTTATCACAGATACTTCAATATTATATAAAGATGCCACTCACTTCCTTGATGATTTCAAAATAGTGTATAGTTCCGTTGATCCATTCATTTCCAGCTGGATGAAAGGTGCTACACCTGCGGAAGCGATGCAGATTGCTGCCTCCTGAAGAGTTGAAGATGCTGCTCAGTGCAGCGGTGATGCCTTCTCCAGGTGAGACTGTTGGGAGGGGATGACGTCCTGACCAACCTGCAACATGGGGGTAACTTTTGTTGGAACTACCGCCGTTGTCTTGACAGTGAAGGAAATTGCTGTTGAAGAGGTAGGGCAGATTTAAATAAATTCCAATGAATTTCAGAATCTTCTGTTCAGATTTTGTGGTTTTTTCAATGTGGTTGGCTTTTCATTTCAGTGATTGTCAGGGTTGGTTTGCATACGATTTGGATTGATCAGGTGACCATGGCTGTGTGCCAAGCGATTACGCCTCGGTGGAACGGGTCGCGAATTGGAGGCAAGGACCTGGAAACCTGGTGGTGCTCAGGGTTGTTCGGTTTTTACTGCTTGGTTTCTGGCAACAAGATAGCAAATCTTCAACAATCATGAATCATGTGCGTTTTTAGTTGGAGAAGTCAACAAGAATGGATTGCATCAAGTAGCATTCCAACATAGTGATGAATGTGTTTTCTCATTAATTCTTCCTGATGAAAGATGGCCCCATTCAAATTAGATTTTGACAAAGCGAAACATTCTGGGAAAATGATGTTGGACAAATCTATTCTGCCAGTTGACGACATGCTGTACGCATCCTTTTCTGGTGTTGGAAGAAATCCTGCACTTGATCTCGAGAATCTACCGTTATTTACAGGGTTTCATACATCTCAGGTGGTGCTCGCCGGATTTCTGAACCATCAACAGTATGACCACAACAAACCCCTACAGCTGCTGCCAGGAAGCGTGCGTTGTATACCGCCTCCAGGTGCGGAAGGTTCTGTTTTGGTCAAGTTTGGCAAGCCGAGTTCCGTGGAAATCTACGACCCCGGCAGGTCTTCGGAGGAGGTCATAGATCCAGGAGAACCGCAACAGAAAATGGGAAAATGGAAACTTCCAAACCTCCTTACTTGGCCAATGGCTAAACTTTGTTTACTAGGGAAAATAAAGTTCAAACTTTTATCTCCAGGGTCCATTGGCTAAGTGAGCCTCCAATCAGTTTCTACTTTTATTGTGGTACGCTGAAAACAGTAGGATTTGGTATCCAGCTGGACTCAGCGGGAAACTGACAAATCATACACATACACGAGAAGCAAAAAAGACACACCTAGCTTTGTGGGTACAACCCGTCAAAAAACCCCGTTACAATATGTGCAACAAGGTTCTTTCTGTGTCGGGTGCCGGTCGGCAGCAAAAGTCTTTCAAAAAAAATCACTAATCCTTTTTGTCCCATCAGGCGGTTTATTTTTGATCCATGTGATTTGCAACAGACCTTGATGTACAAGGATCCAGTGATGATGATGATTATGATGATGATGATGATGATGATGATGATGATGATGATGTATTGTTTTTTTTTTAATTCGCTGGGTTTGCATAGTCAGTGGAGTTCATGAACTAATGGGAAAAGAACATCAATGAAGTGTTCCCTAGGAGATCCTACAGACATTGAAGCGCTCTTGTGTCTTGGCGTCATTGGGAAGTTTCAAGCCTTAAAGTTTCAACTGGAGGTAGTTGATGATATCACTGCCAAAGCAGGTTTAACTATTGTTAGTTGTATTTCTAAAATGGAGATCTTGCCAGGAAGTCAACACACTGAATTTTGATATGCTTCTAAGGAGATTTGAACAATTTGAAACTCCAAGTTGATTGACTTCCATTTCCCAAAGAAATGGAAGACTTGCCAAGAAACTTCACTTTCTACTTCATTCTGATGAGAGGATGAGAAAATTCCAAACAAGTCTCCTAGTATGAGACCTAAACTCAGCTTCTCTCCATCATGGCACTCTCTTTCCAAGGCGTGCAGAGGCACCTTTCCGCCAAGGGGTCGATGGGTTTTTTCCCACAGCTTTTTTGGAGCATGGATGGATAGATGTGGGATGATATGGAGATATGTTTGAGATTGTTGGTATGCCAGTACATTTTAATATTCATATGTTGGTATGCCGTATACACACATATCTATTGAGTGTATAGATAGGTAGATAGATGGATAGATAGATGGATGGATGGATGGATAGAAGGATAAATGGATAGATGGATAGATAGGGTAGATAGGATAAATGGATAGATTTATATTTGGATAGATGGATACATGGATAGATGGATAGATAGGATAGATAGGATAAATAGATAGATAGATAGATAGATAGATAGATAGATCGATGGATGGATGGATGGATGGATGGATAGATAGATGTAATAAAAGTAGGGCTTTCGGAAAGTACGCTTTGCAGTGCCATCAGACATCTCTATTTTATCCCGATTTCATGAAGAAGTCATATTCTGATCCATTTTACTAGTGAGATTCTTTCCTGACTTGAAACCACCACCCAGCACATCTTTGTGTGAATTGACGATTGACCCAGTCCCAAACTCTTCAATCAGATGATACAAAATGGTGGGTTCGGGTTGGTGGTTTGTACTTGCGGACATGGCCCTATATTTTTCAAATGTTTTTTTTTTTTACATTTTTTTGGTCAGTTGAAAAACAACGCCACTAGAGCAATGGTTCAACAACTCTTTCATGCTATCTTTTGAAGCTGCCTAGCCTCCTGAAACGTGTAAGCTCAGCTTATGATACTGTTGATGGTTCAGAAATCCGGCTATATAACCACCTTGGATGTATAAAGATCTTGTAAATCATGGGATAAACTACCATATCAACTGGTGCAGGATTTCTGAAACATCAGCAGTATGGTTGGCATAATAGTCAAGATTGTGCAGCAACACTGCCAAAACCAGTGGTTAGAATGGTTGTTGATGATCCAATGTTTATATGCTGCAATGTTAAGATGCACTGTTCTTCCCTGGGATGTTTGATGGTAGACAACTCAAAAGTATTAGATAGATATTTGCAGTTTTATTTGATGATAGACAATGTCATTGAAAGTCCTTTGCGCATGATTTAAGAATCAGGATCATGTTGCGATGTGAAATCAGTGTGTATTTTGTTTCAGGAAAAGATAAGCTGAATATCCTTTGATTTCTTTATCATGTGTTCTTTTCAATTCACATAACCAAATTTTGGGGTTTGTTTTTTCAACTGGACACAAAAAAACCTAAAAGCAACACTGCCTTGCCACCAAACCCCAAACCACCAATCCAAACCACCCGTTTCCAAAAAGATTGATTCAACGAACTCTACAACATAAAGAAAGGCATTCCTGTGAGCTTCCGTTTTGCCTTCAATCTCCAAAAGTGTCACCAGCGTCGTTTGTGTATCAACATGTATCAACATATATCCTGGAAAAAATGCACTAAGTGAAAAGGATTGAAAAGCAATGCCTTCTCGGTGTATCATGAGGAGGAGTGGCCTGACTGGGTGTATTGCGGCAAAGGCTTGGAAGAAGAGTCATTTGGCTGGCAGAAAATCAATCGGCTGGGTGTAGGATTGTTGTAGTTAAATAGGAGAAGACCGAATTGCAAAACATCATAGTAAGAAGCACTGGCTATTCCAAGGATTTTCATGAAGTATGACAGTGTCACGCCCACTTTTCCGTAGTGGACAGGTAGCGGTTTTCTGGGATGTTGATCTCTATCACAGATGACCTTCATTGGAGTGATACATCTACGACGATGCTCTGCAAATCTCGCAAAGGTAGGCATGAAAACAAAACCTCAACAATTCATTGGTGAGCTGGATGCTTTTTCAAGGGAAGCAAAAACCAAGGAAACAAACAGCAACCACACTGGGGTTTCTAACTCATTGCTTCATTCCTTGAAACCTCTAGGGAAATCATTGGATTCCCCGAGGTCTGAAGGTTCCTATGCAACTCGTTGGAAATCTGGACGTGTTGGCCGACAGGACTTGGTGGCACCAAGGCTTGAGGCGAAATTAGATTCACTTTTACGACAGATAGATGGATGGATAATGTAGGTAGGCAGGCAGATGAATAGAATAGTAGGCAGATGAAGAGAGACATAGAAAAAAACATACAGATCAATACTGTTGATGGAATAATTGTTAATATGGTAGATATCCCGTCCTTTACATGGTTTTATACATCCCAGGTGGTGCAGGATTTCTGTCATTAACGGTATGTAATCTGACTCTTGCAGGACTGGTTTCGACTAGTTGGCAAAGTGGAGTTCTGGTCGGGTGACCGCAGTGGTTGGGATGACGATGTTGGAGCATGTTAATCTTACCTTTAATTTTTTTGTATACATCGATACAATATATACATATCTAATTACTAATTTTGTGCATATACAGTTAGATACATACTAAAAAATGTTGTCGGGGAAACTTCTTGTGCAATCACCTTCTGTGAAATCGAAATAGATCCGTTCTTCTTTCCTGATTCTATTTTCACTCCACTATGTCCCATGTTTTCATTGCGGTGTCAACCATCACTTGGTCGACATTTGCAAAGTTGCGAGCAAATCAGAAGTTGATTCACCACCGTCAGCCCATCGGCAAACCTCCCTAAAAACACCCCACCACAGGTTGGCCCATGCTTTTTTGGAGCTGAATCGTCGTGAACCGGGTTTAGGGCATCCCTTGGAGCACGCCTGCGAGGTGAGTCACCATGACGCCAGCTGGCACCAATGGAACCAATGGATTAGTTTCGAGTCTCTGAAGAAAAACATAACTCTTTTCCCAAAAAACCATTTACAACTTCTCCAAATTTGATCAGCGTCCTGTTTTTTTTTGGGCAGGTCTTAACCAACGGTTTGTCTTCGGGGCATCATACATCGTGCGCAAAAGGCCCGAGCCTAAGGGTGATGTTGAAATTTGGGTCAACTGTCAACCAAACTCCATTGTAGACATTGTTCCCACTAAAGCCCCTAATTTGTTTCCAATAGTTTCTACAGGTTTCTAGCAGTTTCTAGGTGGATAATCATGTGGAAAATCGATGGAAAGGTGGAAGGAAAGTTGGATGAGACTTTTTCAGGTCTTAGCCCTTGAGTTACGCCGTGCGGTGTTGGCTGTGGAACGAGCACAGGTGCGAACACAGATCCATGAAAAAAGCCTAGGAATCCAAGAAATCGATGGATACGTTTGATAGAGATTTTTAGTGTACATATGTCTCATGTCTTTTTCCACCAAGATATTGAACAAATGCTGGAATTTATCAAAACAAGTCATTTCTCGGCGAGTTAGTTGTTATCTCATTCTCATCCGTAACTTGGTGGCTTTGATGAAACAGTTGTGATTTTTTATCCCTAGATTTGGGATGATCCGATTGTACTGATATATCTCAACTGGGTTTGAAGTGGTTGAAGTCACCACCACCTGGGTTTGCCCACCACGTCGCAGTTGGATCGCCTCAATGCTGCTTTACGAGCACCGAATTTGGGACAGAAGGCGGCGTCAAGGCCTGGTTGAAATGACTGGAAAGTTTGTAGCCAAGGATTTGGAACTCCAGAAATTTCCTCCCATTTTTCTTAATCATCTTTGAAAAGATGCATGGGCATGTTCATGCTCGGTTTTTGAAGTTTGGAGGGTCTTTTTGACTTTGGGAAGGTTTAAATGTTTTTGATGACCTCTTTTTTGGACGACCTCAAGTTCTGGCTATTTGTATGGTGGTTGAAGCGGTCATCAGGAAACCATCACTGAAATCCTTGGTGACGCCGGAGATGAAGAATTATCTCATTGTGCCTTGGGAATCGAAAAGAAACGAAATTGATCTCATGGACTGCGTGGAGTATTATAGAAAAAATATCTACATATACATATACATATATATATACAGTATATATATATATTATACATCTATGAAATTATATATAAAAGTATATATTAAATAACAACGTCTTTATATAAATATATATATATACAAAGATGTACTTTACTAGAAGTTGAGTGAATGTTGGTGATTTTTGTGTCCACCCAACCTTGTTGGGGAAACGTGTTTTTTTTCATTTGGAGCCCTGGGCGCTTTCTGAAATGAAAAGGGTCCAAAGATCCGCATTTTTTTTTTCTGGGCCATTTCCCTGCAAAAAATCACACAACAAAAAAGACGTCACCGTCACCGTTTATGAAGAGAATGTCTCCTTTTTCAAGTTTTTCCCAAGTCATCAAGTCATCAACAAAATTTGGAAGCCAAAACTACCAGGACAAACACATCCGAGTTCAGACTCCATAGGCACATTCCTCCCATGCGTTGCGCTTGGCGGTAACAATGCGGGAGCAACAGGTGAGGGATGCAATTGGGTATGTGTTTTCATGCCATGAAATGGACAGTTCCAGCTTGATTAGTTACAAACTCATATGGGAATGTTTGACTTGTCCGAGATCCCCTCCAAACAAGTTGCAACGAAATGTAGACTTTGAGTAGAAAAAACCCTATGTATTGAGATGTTTTTGTTCACTAATTTCCGAGAAACTTGTGGCCGCCACAGGCTTTGGCTTATGCACTCATCGAGGTCTATCGATTGAATGGAGATGTCCTGCGAGAAGGTGCGGTGGAGGAGTTTTTTTGAAAAGTGGGGTACCAAAATCATCCATTTTGGTGGTCCACAATTTTGAGCAAGTGGTGATTGCATGGCTGAAACGCACCCCAGACGGTTAGTATAACATGTAGCCAAAATGATGGTTTGGAAGATGTACACACTCTTGAAATAAAGCTATTTGCGGCATCTATGTCAAGCTTCGAAACAGAGCCTTTGAATTGTTCTGTTAGATCGCCTAAGAGTCAGTTTGGCATGTTTCAGGACATTGCTTCAGTCCAACGTCTAACATGATACATTGGCTTTGATTCAAGTCCTTACTTATTCCTTGCAGGATACGGTCAGTCAGGCCTTCAAACACAAAGACCATGGGCTTTTACTTGAAAAACTGCTATTGTTCTGACACTTCAAATGCTTTCCTTCCAGATCCTTCGTGGGATATTGTTAAAAGACGTTATATTCCTGGCATTATGAATATGCAGCATATCATGTCAGCAGAGACGTGCCTGGTTCGGATCTTTCGCCACATGGATTCGCTACACAGGTCATCCCTTAGGACGTTTGGCGATTGATGCGCGAGTGCTGCGCCTTCCTCCAATGGCAGATGTGTGTGTTTAACCCGAAGCGGGTGGTATTTTCATGATGAGGGAACTAACGAAACCCTGACTCTGTGTTACAAATATGATGTTTTCGTATATGATTTATGATTATGATCGATGAGTTACTGTTTGTGTGTTTTATTTGCCTTTTTTTTGTTGGTTTATCTATATATGTTGTTTTTGCTTTTTTCAATCAGTACAGTATTTCCAAAATCTGGAGGAAAAGCATTAAATGGTTTGATTCAGACAGTGGAGAGTGAAGCCGTTTGTATGAAAGTCAAGATAATCGTAAGGACCCTGAGATGGACGCATCAGAAATTCGATGGCATACTGTAGGCGTTTTCATCTACTGTTGCTAGGAGAGTTTTTTTCATAACAATTGTCAAATGATGACCTGAGTAAATTTAGGTGAGACATGAAAAAACCCTGGTTGGTTGGGTTACATCGGGGATTATACTACCCAATTAAGTAAGGACTATCAAAAACCATTATAAGGATCCCTATCAACCAACCAGCATAATGGAAAGAAATAAGTTTTTTTTTTTTTTTTTT
>DF239958.1:0-82406 GCA_000507305.1 Breviolum minutum Mf 1.05b.01 | reverse complement strand
TTTTTTTTTTTTTTTTTTCAGGTGTTAAAATGTAACAATAATTAAATTATAAAACTACAGTAGGTTGCGGCTGAAACCATGCTAAAACCGGGATATTTTTTTTCAGAAATTTTGATCGGAGCAACTTCAGACCAGCTGGGTTTGGATGGGACCCATGTCCCGAGGTATCAGAAGTTGGTCATCGAACGAGCAGCTATCAATGCTGGACTGGCACCATCAATGTTGGGACAGATCTATGAACAGTTTCTTGGCTTTTTGAAAACTTACTGTGGTGATTTTGAAGTGAGGAAATGTCATGAAATGTCATGAAACCTGCAATCCTCAGCTCTTTTGACACAGAACGGCAGTTTTGTTGTCCTTTGATTAGGTTAACCAAGTACTAGATTGCATCAAAAACTACGGAGGGTTGCACTTCAACTATTGGATTTCAACAATCTTGGAGACGCTAATATATTCATACTATCAACTCCCCAGCCTGAAATTTCTAGTCATTTTGGAGCCCAAATATATACATCTAAGCCTCTGCGGCTTACCATCAGCATACAAAATCCCATGCCATGAATGGGTGACATCGTGTTTACCCCTCGATTCCTGCGATTTTGTCCGAATGAATGCGCCACAGGCACAGTTGCTTTGCAGCTCCAGGTTACTTGGATTAAGATGGGATATCCAGAGACTCCTCCAAGTTTGGGTGTGCAAAGCAACGATGTTGAGTGTAACTATTGTATTTTTTTGGGCGGGGATAGGTAGGTTGTCCTGTGATTGATGACTGCTGGGAGGCAAGTTGAGGGGGATGGATCAGAAACTTTCACCAACGGGGTGAGCTACTAAGCAAAAAACACACTGTGACTGTGAAGCCTGTGAAGCTTTGATCAGATAGGACATTTGACCAGATGCACCCATCAAAGCAACATGTTTTTTTTTCACACATTTACTCACCTTTTTTTTAAAAAACATTTTGGCATTTTTGATGTGACACAGCAACAAAAATAGAAAACCAACTCCTTGATGACCTTTGACTTTCCGGTATTTTTTGGGTGAAATGAGTTTGGTCCCGGTGGGTTTTCACCCAGGGATGCGGAGCGCATGGGCTGACAATGTGGCCTCGCCCAACTTTCGAGCAGATATACAGGTGTGGAGTGTATAGCGGATACATGGCGAAACAGATTACCACTTAGACCATAGGACTATGCACCCATATGCACCCTGTTTTTTGATAATTAGTCCCTGTCCCCCCGGTGAACATACTACTGTAAAATGTAATGCAGAGATGTCAATGGAAGACATTTGTGAGTGGCCAAGATCGAGCAATTCGATTCTTGGTGCCCTATGATATCGGGCGATGAGGAGAAACCGACTCCCCAAACTGAATTCTCAAGCAAAAAACCCTTGGTCAACGCATGTCGATTCTCAAATGTCCATATTCCAACAACCAAAAACACTACAATTACAACAGCATACAACACCTACACCAGGCCTCACTGGACCTTATTGGTGCCAAGGGCCTTGAATGCAACAGCTTAGCCAGTGAGTTGGAGGCCTATGACCTCCGTCAAAATGAACGAAAAAAATGTGTCTGTTTCTGAGGTGTTTTTTTGTTTATTGCTATGAGGGTCTACTCTTTCTAGCTGGTGGCAACTCAAATATTTTTTATTTTCAGCCCGAAAATTGGGGAAATGATCCAATTTGACGAGCATATTTTTCAAAGTGGTTGAGACCACCAACTAGTCTTTGTTTTTGCTGGGACATGGTTTGTTTCAGAAGAGTTAGAGGATTACTATTTCATATACTGCCAAAGCTTTTTTTTGAATGTATTTGACATGATTGGAATTCCTGACGTTTGATCTCCGACATTGGATATTTTTTATGTATTTTGTGAAGGGCTACTTGGCTACTTGCACGATTGTTTTTTGACCTGCTTTGAATTAGACTGGCAAATCACTGCTGAAGTGAGCCACCCATAGTTGTGCCAGTTTTGGAACCTTTGAGTCGCATGGATTCCAGGTCCTGGAAATCCAATATGTGGAGCATATGCAATCGATGCAAGCCTATTTATCACGACGTGAAGAGCTCAAGGTGGCAACACACATGATTGGATTGGATACCATGGCCATGATGTCCATGGGTTGGGGGTCAGTAACCATGTAACCTTGGGGGGGATGAATCTGGATCTTGGACTCTAACCCATACAAAACCACCTGGATTCCTGGATCTTTCAATTCTGTAAGAATTGTGCCTTTTTTACTCCCCAACATCAAAAACCCGAAGGATCCAAATGGCACATGTCAGCTTTCTGAATGCCATACAGTGCACCTATGATTTGCCAGGTATGCGTACATCCCAAGTGCCTCGGTATTGGACCACTGAATGATCACATGTTTGATTCTTGTTGGCTCCTGGGAAAAAACTGGATAAGAGTGACATCCAGACTCATTTTTTTTCAATCTATTGAAGGCTGGAAGATATGATGAAGATCAACAAAGGTATTGAAGCGCTTCTCTTGGCCCTTCCCTTTTTTTGTGCTTACCTTGTTGGTATTTCATCATGGCTTCCAGAAGATCTAGATCTCCAAGGCTTCCAGAAATCTGCGGGGCGTTGCCGCCTCAACTCCCCTCCCCAATGAGGTGTGCTGGCCAAGTGAGTGACGCGCTCACCATTGGTCCCTTGGGACCTTGGACGCATGCTGCTATCCGCCGCTGTCAAGGGCTTTGGGTATCTCAGCAGAGCCCGGGAGGTTTTGCCACGGACGTTTTTTTTTTTTGAATCATGTTGGAAGTTGGAAGAAGATGCTGTGATTATCTGCGATTTCATGTTTTGTTTCATATTATGATCATAATTAGGTTTTCATATTTTGTACCTTGGCGGAATGTTTTGGGTACTTTCTTTTTTGCAATTCTGAGAGGGTTCCCAACGTGCAGTGTAGCGTGGGAATCTGGGTGTCAGAAGTGATCAGCTATGCTAGGGCTGTTGGGTGAAAAATTCTGAAGGGGCGGTTTCAACGAAAAACTGTGTTTTGACGCGCCAGGATGATAGCACCATTGTAGCTTTTAAGCAAGGTTCACATTACCAGGCTACCATGAGCCATGATACAGTACCCGACAAGAAAAGTGGATGCTGACAGGCTGGTTTGAGATAAGCAAAAGATGGTTCACCTCTTGTCATTCCCACATTCCAAAAGACATCCATAAGTGGAACCCCAAAAACTCAAGCCAGAGTTGATTCAAGAGAATTTAATAGAAGCACCCTTCATGATGTGAATTTAAGGGAACCCCCCCAATGCTCCCCCTGAACGGAAATAAGGCCAGGTTTAAGGGATGATTAACCACCATGATCCCTTAATAAAGCCTTGATAATTCGGTGTGATTTTTTCGGCAGCAAAAACCCATGGATTCCCGAGGCTGACAAAGCGGCACATCATTCCTGGCTCATTGCAGGAGAGGAGGTCATCAATGCAGCCACCCTGGTGGCACAAGCTTTGGTTCCGGACTGGCGTGAAGGGGGGGGTTGGCAGGTGGTGGTGGTGGTGAGTCCGGCAGCAAATTAAACGAGGTTTGGTCGACATGTTGGCTGACTAGGGGTAGGATTCAGCATTTTCTCAATGGTTCATTCCACTGGATGCTATCAGATCTTAACTACGCCATTCTCTTAGCTTTGCTTTGACATCTTGTATCGGCGGATTATTTCTGAAAATCCACTTGCTCACTGCGAAGTGCATGTTATTTTGGAGGATTTTGCATCCATCCTTTCCGGAGAGCATGGTTTGATGAACTTCCGGTGACTGAGCTGAATGACTTCTGACCACCAGAAAGTGTTCGGGCAGGAAATTGACGAAAAAATGAGTGAAAAGATGATGGATGATAGGATGAAAGTAAATAGATCTTGATACTTCTTGAAACCTGTTGTGAGTGCCAAGGGATCCCACATTTTAACTTGCTCTGAAGCATGCCTGCTTGACATGATTCACATCTCAAACTTGTAACGTTTCAGTTGATTCCAAAGTACGAGAATTGCAGTGTTTATAGGCCAGTTTTGCTCAACCGACTTGGCGGGCCAAAAATGGACGCTTTCATAGGCTCTCGTTTCCTATGATGACAAAAAATTGATAGTGAGGCATGTCTACGCTCATATTTACATCGATTTACCAAGATGAAGTTCTTTTTGGGCATGTTTTTCGATGTTTTTGACCTCTGTTGTCATAAACCCAGGAGGAAACAACGAAATTTCCTGATTGGGCACTAAGGGCTTTGCCGTGGCCTCACCTCCTTTCAAGGCGCAACCGTTTCCAGACATAAAGTCTCCTGAAACTATCAGAGTGGGAGAAGACAGAAAACAAGGAAAACTCCGAAATTTTTGTATTTCCCTTTTGTGTTGTAGGGATATTAGTAGAACCAATAAAATTTGATGATCCTCTTTGGGTATAGTAACTGTAGATATGTAGTGTTTGAAAATTTGAAGAAGTAATCTCAAGGATGTGTTTTTCAACATGTAGCTCTGGGTCCCAGGCCGGAGTGCGGCGACACGGACTCGGAAGTCTCGTTGATGTGGGTCGTGTCACAGGCAGGATGCATGACGGGCCCCATGTGAATTCTTGCTGTCATGTTGGAATGATGTGCAAAACTGGACATCAGTATGAGAGAATTAGGCTGATACTGTGAAGTTGTACAGGTTATAAACTACCTGTTGAATTGAGGATACAACTTATATAACAAGATGTCATATTGCGGTCCATATTTCAACAAGTTGTACGTGTTGATCTGAACCATTCTCAGCTCCTGTCACCCGGTTTCATCGCCAGTTCTCTCACAGCAGTCGTGCCAACATGAAGCAGATCAATGGTGTTTTCCAGGCGAAAGTGTGGCAGTTGCGATTGGAATTTCCATGAGATTTACAAATTTTGATGGATTTCTCCTGAGAATCCTACTTGGCATATTCCCTTCAAATAGCTTTATGGCACCCAACAAAAACTTCCGAATTTGGGTTGGTTAGAGTTCATTGCCTTAGATGCTATCGTAACTTCCAGGATTTTTTGGATGGGTGGGATGTTTTTTTCATCCTTTCTGCTGTGTTTGCATCAAACATTGAATAGGACCTTACCTACGGACCCCTAAGTAAGTTGCTAGAGATATTAGATACTCAGGTTTAGGGGTCCGTTCAGTGGGTCCTGTTGGAGATTTCTTGGAGTGTTTTTTGAGTGTCAGGTATCATGCCGTGTTTCTTTGTTGGAAAAAAAGCCAACCATGTTGTGATTCCCCTTGATATCCAATCACAGTTTTGGATGAGTAACACGTCGATTTGGAATTGAGGGGAGTGAATCCCAATCCCCGAATCGATCCCCTTGGAGCCTTGGCATCTTCATCATCCCATTTTCCCTTGATGAGTTGTGGCATACAGAATGCACCGAACAGTCCGAACATTATCATGAAACAGAAGAATGGATGGAATGGATGGTTAAGTAAGTATATGTCCTTCTACAAGAGGGCATTCTCGGGTTCTACGTCAGTTTGACCAAGTATATTTTGGTTGCCTCGGATAGATGGAAGCATCATCGTAAACTTAAAAATCTCCACGAATTTCCCCCTAGAAGCCTGAAAAGCGTGTTTCAGCCAGACATCTATTTTAGATAATGCAGATGTACCTCCATTTTCCAGACAGTCAACGGCCTTGCACAGGACGCTGAGCTGAATGTTCCTTGGAGCAAGACAATTGAACGGGCGAAGATCCAAAGGTGTCTTAACCCTGCCCACTAAAAGGTAGAACTTCCCATGCATTGCACAAAAAGGCAACCGGCAAAAGTAAAAAAAAGCTAGCAACAGTCTTTTGGCATTGAGAAAAAGCACAAGTACATCATTTTGTCTTTTCCCGTATTCATACCGAGCTCCGGTGAGGTTTCGTTTCATATTCATGGCTTTGTTCAAGTTCTTCATCACATGTATGATTTCTACATGTCTGTATATATATATATATATATACATGTTTAGACACATGATAATATGTAGATTACAATGTAGATAGTATTAGATATGACATAAATACATAATATATCATCATTTTCTCCTCTTCATGACGAACCCAAAAAAACATCCGACAACGTATCCAACTGCCCTTCCAAACGGAACGCAGCCGATGGCCTTCTTCTGGGTCGACTTTTCAGGTGATCTTTTGGAACAGTGGGCATAAGGATAGCAGCCCAGCGTATTCCTGACATGCTTCATATATCGATCTGTTGACATATTTGCCATAGTGTTGGAAGTGTTGGAAAGTGGGTCAATAAATGTCAATAAGCATGATAAAGATGTTGAGAACAGCAACTCTAAGTCTGGTTTGAAGCTTGGGATCTTTCGGACAGTTCCGGAAAACTTCAACCCCTTCAAACGCCAGGAAATGGGAAAGGAGTCCTGTGCTTTTCGGCCATTGGTGGTTGGAAGGACGATTTTTTCAGGGTCAGGGATGAAGTTTTCAGGGAAATTTGGCTCAGATGGAATGAAGAATTCATATGAGCAATGAAACAGTGGCTGAGAAGGCGATATCCGAAAGACTAGAGGTTCTAGTTCCTTTGCTACTTGGAACATCTTCTTCCAGCTAGTCAGTCAATCGCGAAAATGTCGTATAAAGGACATGATGCCTTGTTGCTGCCCCTCGAGGCACAAGTTTGGGGTGTGGAGGTTGGATTCTGATGCTTATTCACGTTCTCTTTTTGTAAGCAGATCAGATTGATTTCCCCCTCTGTTTGTAGGCTTCAAAACCATGCAGCCGTAGATCACCGAAATTCAACTGGGGCAAAGCTCGCAAGGTTGTGATGTTTTCTCGAACCTTGGATAGCGTATAGATACCAAACACGGATGGTAACAGATGGAATCCAGAAATGATTGGCAGGATTATAGGTGTCAGGTGGGTGGGTTGTTTTTTTTGGTTTCACCGATTTCTTGGCAAAAGCCCTTTCGGCTTTTGGAATGATCATATCAGAAGGTGCATCAACATCATAAACAGGCAATATGAACAAGAAGAAAACCTCATTGATCCAACAGCTCAATAGATAGTCATATGGCCAGATTCTTGAGATTCTGTTCTGATTGCTTCTCTGACTCTAACTTGAAGTGTCAAAAATGGTCCTAAAGCCTGGATCGAAAAAGAAGCTGGAAGCTGCTGCCACAGGAGCTCCATAGAATTCCTGCTGACAACAACGAAACATATCATCTTCAAAGAAGAATGTGAGTAATTACATTGGCAGATCAAGTTGTAAATGCTTCTATTCCTTCCATTCACTTTTAAGGATATACTTGTGATATCTTGCGATATAAGGATTCTTCCACTAAAAGCAGTTGTTTTGGTCACTATTGCACAGTACAAAGCCCGCCAGGTCTTCCTTCAGGGTGCGGTGTTGCTCGATACCTTGGCCACGCATCAAGGGAGTAGCTTGGTTTCGTGAGTTGTGTGGGCAAGTCACAACTACATATCAGTATATACCCTTCCTCCCATAATCATGGAAGTGAAAAACGGGTCCCTTCAATAGTGGTCATTCCAAATACAGCCATTTTTTTAATTTTTGATTATGTGAGAAAGAGTAACCATCATAGTAATTAGTCAAAAAGCAGTTGCAGTTGCTGTCACTGCGGTTGCTTCATTGTTGTCGATTTTTCGGTGTGCAGGTCCTGCAGAGCACAAAGCAGATTTAGAGGTGGATGGCTGGGCAGTGAAATCATCTAAAGTCGGTCCAGAAACTAGTGTTGGCTTAAACATAGAGCTTGTCTGTTGCCAAAGGCCATTGAATCTTTTGAGGTTTTTCTTGGGAGGCCTTGATTGGTATATAGATCATTCAATGGTAAGAATTCTCAAACAGATGTGGAAAACATCGAACAAAAAAAAGCCTATGTGGTCCGTCACCCATCTGGGCGATAGGCTAAGTTTACAGAGATGCGCGGCAATGGCGTGCCGGAGAACTATGGTGCGGGGGAGCAGCTCGGGGAATGGATCAGTCAATCACAGAAGGTTCTGGAACTTCATTGCAATTTATGGTCGTGTGTTCGTTCCCAGTGTGTTTCGGTGCAGGTGCTGTCCTCTACTACAGAGGAAAGTTCTATCCCATTTGGGTATCTTAGCTCAGATGGCTGTTGTTGGGGGTTTGGTTGTTGGGAGTTTCTCCTAGCATAAAAAGGCAGTATCAATTCTAATCCCCCTTTGGTGAGCCAAACACACCCTGTTTGAAGTCAGGAAGAACGACCTGGACTGGCTAGCTGTGGACAGTTCCGGTCTTTGCTTTTTCAAGGTGGGGATATTGAGGGCGTTGGCGTTTTTTCATGCAACGTGGTACCTCCCATATTTATCCCGTAATTTTCGTAGAAAAGAACGCTAGGAAAGTCCCTTGTTGTGCCTGACAAAGATAGACAGGATAGGTCTTCAGGCTTGCTGTTTTTGCTCTCCAGATGGGTCTGCAGACCAATCCCTAGTGATTCTGGCATCGATGTACCTATACATGATTTCGTAAACATCATTTGCCCATCTAATTCACTTCAGTGGAAAGTCCAGATGCTTTCAATCCTTGTGAGGATTCTACAAATTTACTGTTCTGTTTCAAAAAAGTCAAAGGCTGTGTTTAAAAAACCTGTCTAGTGGTGGTTTCATTTTTTATTTTCACCCCGAAAATTGGGAAAATGATCCAATTTGACGAGCTTTTTTTTCAAATGGGTCGAAACCACCAACTAGAAACTAATGTTATATTCTATAATAGGCTTTTCAGCGATCACTCTTGGCTGACCTTGGCTCCGCGGTGGCAGGATCGGTGGACAAAAGCACCCGACGCATGGAGATTGTGCCGGTGCCCGAATTGCCACGTGACTTCGGCTCACCAACTTAGAAACTTTGCATTGTGGTGCCAAGAGGGTAGTAATCGGCTTCTTCTGATGGCAATGGCGGCGCATTATTAATAACTGCTTTGATCATATCAGCATTTTCAGTGGGGAAGTTGCTTGCTGATGTTTTTGACGTCAAGAAATACAGAATATTTTATTTCTATTCATTTATAACATGTTATTTCACATAGCTATTAGACGAGTAGCTGTAGTTGCTGAAGATTAGGTTCTCCTTACATGTGGATCTAAAGAAAAAGATGAATCTTTTTTTGGTGTCAACAAAAAGAGTATCCGGGTGCCCATTTGGGCAGTGAACATCCACGGCTAGAGGTGAATTGCGTGTACCACCATTCTTGGAAGAACTCAACGGTTACTTGGTGTTTGACCTGAGCGACCAAGAAACTCGCAGACTCACAATTTCTCCAGAGGGTCCATGGTTCATGGTCAGTTCCCAATTGATGAGATGACAAGCATAAGGCGAGAAGATGGTACAATCTAGCTTTGGTTTTCGATGGTTTGGCACGACACAAAGTCTTTTTGCAGGAATATCATGGAATTTTGGAGTATATGTATGTAATTATACATACTGTAAAACGCATATATACATATGCAGCACATATTAACACAACATAGCCTGTATATATATATATACGTAATGTCTAAAGTTTTATATTGGAAACTTGGATAACGACTTTGATCTAAAAAGACGGATCTTTGAGGCTCTAAAAGCTGTGTTTTTAGGCTTTCGCCGTGGTATCACTGCACGACTGAGTCCTAAGAGTCTTGGTATAGCGTTTGTTGTTCACCAATCCCTTTGGAGGAAATATTCGAAAGGATTAAGCGGGTTTGGCAGATATCAATATGGTTTGAAGCTCTCAGTATTGAAAAAACACTCAAGCTTTGCTTCTTTGGGCGGGTGTTGTGGGTTTTGATCCTATGGAATGGCACACTAAAGGATGTCATCCCAAATCTTCAAGAACAGAGAAAACGAACGAGAGGGTTTGACAAATGGTTGGCAGATGATGAGGAATTCTGTTGATTGAATTAAGATGATAAGTCATATGAGTCACAAGATTCATAATCAGCTCAGATGCCATGAGTTTCATTCAAACATCATCTTTTGAACCATGACCTCCCTGGTGCCTCCAAAACCCTAGTTGCAACTGAGGCCTTTGGATTTGAATGTGAACGAGCTATTCTTGTTGCAAGGAACACCTGCCCACTTTCAACATGATGACTCTTCTCGCATTCAGTGCCTAGGTTGCATAAGGATTCAGAAGTTTACATGATAACCTTTTGTACTCGGAGCAAGCTTTTTGGGATTTTTGTTGGCCAACTTGAAGGGATTTTCAGAACTGTAGTAGCTGTGCCTCCTAATTTGGATGATCCAACAAGCACCTGAAGAAATATATGATTGCACAATTGTATATCATGTTATTATGTGTTTTTTATTACCAACCAATCACATCATCATCATCATCATCATCATCATCATCATCATCATCATCATCATCATCATCATCATCATCATCATCATCATCATCATCATCATCATCATCGTTATATTTGTATAACCATTGACATATCATGCAATCATAGCCAAAGAAACAACCTCAAATTGCTTGATCGAAGGCTATCTTGTGTGTTTGGTAAGTCATGACTCTGGATGAATGTTGATATGTTGCAACCCACAGACCCCCTAGCATTAACATATTCAACTTCTTTGGTGGGGGCAATGAAGCAAAGAAAACATTCACAGAAGATAGAGCTTAATGGGACATTTTTCCGATAGACAGTCCTGTAAGAAGAAAAAAGTAACACATATTACCCCCTGGAAGTTTAACAGTTCGCCCCTGAACATTATACCATCCCAAAAAGAAAGGCGATCGTCTTCCTTTCCCATCATTTTTTCAGAGGCGAAATGTTGAACTTCGGGAGGGTGGCAATCCATTCAAAAACCATCTATTTCCGGAATAATTCCCTCAGGCTTCAGGTGCTCAGTTCTCATGCTGGTGCCGCAGCGGGCTCTGGGATTTACCTCACCGACTCGGCGCAGAAGGCGGAGTTACCTCAGCCTGTGGGAGGGGACCACAAGGGATGGTGAGAAAAAGTAGACCTAGTTTGAGTGTATCTCATGACATTAATATGTATTACATGTATATGTATATATATATATATAAATATAATCATATATATGATATTTGTACAAGAATACTATGTCATATTGTATTGTAAATAAACAAATATATATATATATATACATATACGCATTCTTCCGTGCAAAAAGAGAAAGTGTCTGTATTCAGATTTTGGAACTTTTGTTTGCTTTTCTTTCCTTCTTAAGCTTCCTTCCAATTTAAGCCATGACTTTTCCCCCGTGGCTTCACCGTCCAATCCTGGAAGGCAGATAGTTGCAGCGAACCACATGCCGATGGCCGCTGCGCCATGTTGATCTGCCGAGTGTGTTTGGGGCGTATCATCAACCAATCCGAAGGACGACATTGCTTTCCATAGTGTTGTCTTTTGGGACTGTTTTGCAGAGGCAGAGATTATTGGCTAGTTGAGTTGGTGAAGGCTAGTTGAGTTGGTTCTGCTTTTGTTGATTTGCGGTCAATCTGAAGTTGATCTTATCAATAGGGCAGCTATATAGTTGATACAGCCATAAGCCACCCCACGGATAGGGGAATGATGGTGGAAATTGGCTGGTGATTCCAGGGATATCACTGCCATTGAAGAAATTCCAGCCAAATTGCACCAATGTCACAGGAAAACCCCTCACCCCAAATGCTGTTGAATAGGTCCTTTGCCTGATTTCTACCACCAGAAACGACATCTCATAACAACGGGGGGTCTCTCGCCCCCCACCTTGGCGACTGACTCAACACTTAAAAGTCAGGAGATCGCAACAGCAACTCCACCCGGCGAGGATCAGAATATCACAGCAACTTTGGAGAAAGGTTATATACACTCTGGAAGATTAACATGGAACCTGAAAATGATGGTTTGGAAGATGATTTTCCTTTTCAATTGGGTGGTTTTTAGGTTCCATGTTAGTCTTCCGGGGTGTAACTTGAAAAACAACACTGGTTTTGTCCAGTGAAATTTTCATATTTTGCATGTTTTGATTTGGCCGTTTGTAACAAAGTGTTGGCAGGATAGAACTCCATGCCTTCGAAAAAAATGAAGTTACAAGGACCTCGACCTAACAAGCACTGCTTGTTTTGGAAAACAAAACCTAGGGGCTTGTCTTAGGAATATTGTGGTTGATCAACATGCATTTGGTCGATAGTCTTTCTTATGATTCACAATCTATATCAGATAATCTGACCTTTCCGGTCCTCATTGCAAGCTTTACATTCCTTGGACATGTTCTAGTAAAAGCTCCATGTGTTTCCTCGCGCAACCACCCAACAAGAAGCTTTATTCTGCTCCTAGATGTAGGTGGGTTTTTGTAAAGGTATAACCAGTGATATATACGTGATATGCAGTATACATATGAGTGTTTCCAAAAATAGGGGTACCCCAAAATGGATGGTTTATAATGGAAAACCCTATTAAAATGGATGATTTGGGGGTACCACTATTTTCGGAAACACCCATATGTACATCTTTATGTATGTTTAGACCTAGCCACCAGCCGGAAAAATATCCTCATCACGTGAAGTCTCTCCATGGATACCTATAGTTTTTCTTTATCCGCCGTTCAAGCGTGTCTGGCAATACCGAAGACCACTGTCGATTTGCCACTCCAAACATCTTCCGTTTTAGGGTTTGCACTTCACCCGCTCCGGGAAAGAAATTGGCTGCATAAAAATAGTACCTGAAACACAGGGGTTGGAAGATGAGTTTCCTTTTGGGGCCTCCTGGCATGTGCTGTGCTAGTTTTGGGGAGTTAGTATATTTATACCATGTATATATGTATAACTGAACATATATATACATATATATACACATATCTGTATACATGCCGATGTAGAATTCACTTCCATTCTCCTATTTTAATTCGATCCAATCCATGTCACCCTGTGAATCCTTAAGGCGTGAAGCTCTCCAGCAGTTCACTGGAGATGAGCGAATACGTGATCTTTGACCCATCACAGGTCTATGTTGAGTGCCTTGGGCCGGGAAGGTTAGATATGCTGGAGTTTCCTCATGGCCAGTCAACCTACCCCCATGACGTACCCCCCTCCAGAAATAAGGGTTTAATAAGGCCTCATTAAGGGAAACCAATCGTTAATAAGCCCTTAATAAGGCCTTATTTCTGGGGGGTTACGTGGTACGTGAGGGGGGGTAGGTTGACCCTTCCATGATTTCCTGCAAGAAAAATCCAAAAACCAACCAGATGTTGGTGGCAAGATTGGTTTCTTTGAGAAAAATCGAGGTACTTGGTTTGGTACCGCCGGCGCTATCAACCTCTTTCTAGAAGCTGATTCGCGGCCGTGTTGAGTTGATTGAAGAGCATTTATTTTGGGGGGTTAAATAATTCACAGATTCGTGAATAATGTCACATTATTGCATGATTTTTGACCAGAATCTCGTGAAGGTGATGCATAATGTGTTAAACATATTTTATAAAACCTCAACATGAGTTGGCTAAGGCTCACTTTTTTATTTTCAGTTGCTTGCACCTTGATTATTCAAAGCGAAATGCCTCCTCTCTCAAAATGAATCAAGAAGTCAAGGTGCTGTTGAACAGCTCAGTAGATAGTTCTCAGCCTGTCGGCCAAGGAGCCCAGTATATATTGAAGTGTTTGTGTTGAAGAACTATGCAACAGTTACCCTCCAGGGAACCAGTCCATATCCAAACTGGGGAACAGGAAAATCATCTTCAAAAGTGCCTTGGTAGGGGACATGCTAGTTCCCTGGAGGGTACTGTATCTATTTACAAACAAATCTTTAGAGATATCAATGAATTTTCCGCGCATCTACTCGCTCCTTCGCTGTGAATGATGCGAATTGGCTAGCATGTAAAGCATGACCAGCCAAAACTCTGCCGATGCTAATGGCGAGCCAAAGCCAGTTGTCAACACAATGTTTGATGCAGGAGTTTTTTTTTCTTTATGTCAGAAGCCAATGATGGCGATGTCTTCACGGGACAGTATCCAGTTGAACAGTCAGATGACTATAGAAAGCAGAGCATAAGGACTATAGAAAGCTTTCTCAGCGTCGGCATCGTGAAGTACTTGTTAGCTAGGCATCAAAGATGTAGGAACCGGGGCCGTTCTGCGTACAATCCCTGGGAGAGCAAAAGGCGCTTAATCGCCAGCGGCGATTGTCTTTTGCAGCACAAGGGAAGCAAACAATCCCAGATCCTCAGCGTTGTAGGGTGTAGAGTGAGTCTTTTTACATTGGGTAAGGCCTCAGGATGCCTTGTGAAATCGGAGTATACATTCCCAGTTCCTCAACCTCTGACAGGGAAAAATAGACTGTCCCCTTTTTACTGATCAGATGAGAGTTGCGTCGAAACTCAAAACATCCATGGGAACGGTATTGGTGTTTTGTTTTTAGACATCGGTTACAACATCTGCAGCATCCTAAGGCTTGGCGGTGGATGAAGTGACATACTCCGCCCTGGTGGCTGCTCATGCCAGGTGCATCCCCAGATGTTCATGGTAGATCCATACCAGTGGGGTTCACTACTGTTGATGGAAGAAATCTTGCACCAGTTGAGGTTGGTAGATGACGCCATTATTTGATATTATTTACAAGGTTTTACACATACCAGGTGTGGTGATCACCGGATTTCTTCCATCCAAATTATCATTGTTTTCCCATCTTTTTCAAGGCGAGGGGATTTGGATGCGGCGAAGCATGTGGTGTCGGACATGGCCATGGCCAAGCTTCGACCTACGGTGGTTGGGGACCCAGGTGCCCACGCAGCTGGAATTCTCAAGATAGCATTTTGACCGGACTGTACAAGTTTCTCTTTGTACATTCTTGAGAACTCCAAGTGCTTACATCAGAACAGGGCTGAGAGGTGGTACATTAAAAACTTGAAGGAGTCGGATTCAGGAGGTAGATCTGATTGCGGATATGACTCCATTTTTTTTAAACCAATATATTTTGTAGGTCTTCAATGGTATTGATACCTATATATGGGGCCATATTGAAGAGGAAGTCAGCAGTTTGATGATTCATTGTGTCAACCTTGAGATGATCAGTTCCATCTTTCAAACATCATTTTCATCAATAGACACAAATATCAAATCATCTATTAAAGGTCAACATTTTATATTCAACCTGCCAACCTCTCAATATATGAACATTTACGATATATGCAAGAATATTGGCATATATTCACAGGTTTCTGATGTTTTCACCGTCTGAAGGGTTGCATTTCCCCCAACTTTCAGGTCACTTGGACATCGCTATTGGTTGCTTGTGCTGTAGCCAATCCGAAACGAAAAGACGAGTTGCTTGGTCAGAGCGTTGACCTGGGTGGTTTGGGAACGAAAAAGGGTGAAGGGATATATGAGGATACCACGGGATACCTTAGAAAACATTTTAAACAAAATCATCCAAAATTCCTTGGATCTTTTTTGAGCTTTTTTTAAAACATATGTTTAAACCAAGGTCGCAAAGTTTAACCGAAAAAGCATCCACTGCCATGGCAGATGTCTCGGATTTCCATAGTCATGATGACATGACATGACTCCAGAGACACTGGTTTTTCTCCATGAAAAATTGATACATATGGAACCAAGAATTCACAAAGAGAAGAATTTGTCCACATTTTTTTGTATCTTTCATTTAATTCGCCTTCCATGCTGTTTTTGCGAAACATGTCACTGTTGGTTTCCCCCCCAAATGTTCCATATATTGGTAGCAACCAGATTTAAATGCCGACTCCCGTTTTCCACAAGTTGATTGGAGACTCCAATTCCAGACCTGGCGTTTCAAACAGCCCCATGGAGCCAAGGTGCCAACGAATCTTTCGTCAAATGGTGGGAAGCTAAGATGTTCATAAAAGCCCAGGCAGCTGGGCATGGAGATAAAGTAGTGATAGATATTGGCATGATGAAAATGAGAGTGAGGATGTCTGTTCAAACCCCAGAAGTGCAAGAAATTTTCCACTAGGGATCCATTCGCCCCCATGAAGGTTACAGGTGATGTTGCACTGTTTGGAATTCCACTGCATGGTGAGTTAGGTGGATGGGGAATCCTCAAACCATAGCAGAAATCTCTGTTGAGTCCCTGTAAATTCCAATTTGTTATCTATTGAGTGTACCATTGGCTCAACATATCAATCACTCTTCCTTACATGATGCGATAATTATCAATAATTCTATTAAAAAAATATAAAGAATCTTTTCACAAATAAATATACGTACATATGTATATATATATCATATTTATATACCGATATACCCTATACTAATGCAACTGCTAAGCTTAGAGGACCCATAAACGTCATAGCAGTCAGGCCTTGGCGGCAATGGCCCTCACCTCCCCAAGGTTCGATGCAAGGTGCAACCCAATGAGACCACCTTGAAGACCTTGAAATGGGCATCTGGGGCATATTAGTTGAGAAGTCGAGTTATTTTTTGGTGGTTGGATATACACAAAAATGTAAGATAAACCGGGGATTTCGCTAGTGTTGGTTACCGGGATGAAGGAATTTATTGGTGATGGATGTAATTGGATATATAGAAGAGAATATATCTTATATTATTTAGTGCCCATTCATTTTACTTAAGGATGATCCAATTGCGTCTGTTGCACAGATGCAGTGTAGCCAGTCCTGCAGTTAGGCCTCCCTTCAAAGTCGTAGTGGTCAGGATGCTTTCGCTAAGCCATTGTAGAAACCCTTGAAGGTGACAAAAAATTTTTAGTGTAAAGGTGTTTCGAGGTAGCAACTTTACACCAACTGTAAATATCCAACTTAAAGAGGACCCCTTCAAAATTTGGCTTCTCTGAATATGACTATGACTGGGAAACCACAAAAAAGAAGCTTCAGTTGATTGACGTGTTTGGATTTGTTTAAGGTATTTGGAGGTTAATTTGAACTTCTATGGGAAGTCACCATTTGGAGAATATGTCTTATGTTTTCCAAACGTTTCCCAGCATCAAGGTCACCCCGAAAGATCTTGTCGATGATGATTCCCATGTGACATTTTTGTAACCCCACTATTTGCTATATAATTAAGCTGGAAGCTTCTCATTCGGAACATCCCGTGACTTTGCTGGATGATGGGATAACTGACTGGCATTTTTCCATTGGATCATCCAGGTGATTTTAGCAGTTTCTCAACATCAAGGGGCTTAGCATCTGCACCTTAAAACGCCCAACAGCTTGAGGCATTGGGAGGTGAGAAGAGTTCTCAACTTTGTCAGGAGCTCACCGACAAAGTGCAGGGGATGGAGAGATCTTATTCAGTAAGGGCTCTAGCCCAAGCAGTTTTGATTTGATTTGATAGATAGATAGATAGATAGATAGATTGATTGCTTGATTGCTTGATTGCTTGATTGCTTGATTGATGGATTGATGGATTGATGGATTGATGGATTGATGGATTGATTCACCCCAACAAACTTATACATCTTCAGGAACTTCCTGGGTTAAAGGTGGTACAATTGGACCCACCATAAGATTTTGAATCCACTTCAATATTTTTAGCTGGGTAAAAACCCAGTTTCGACTCTGACACAAAGTCGACTCTTCGACACCCCTACAGTCACGTCAGGACTTGGGACTTCCACTACTGTGAGGTGGATCATGGCATCACTGGATTTTTGGCTGATGCTGCTCAAGTGTTTTTTCTTGAAATGCTTTTCAAAGATCTTAGACTCGTTTGTTTGATGTGATGGTGTAGCGGAAAATTTCAGTTTGGGAGAAACTCATTTTTATACTTATCCGTTCAACATCGTTGATGGACAACCCTATACAGGAAATAAAGGTGATCTGTGTTGGGTTTTCAACTGATCTTTGTGGTGACTGTTTTCTTTGAATGTAACAATTGAGTATAGTAGATCAAACCCATATTCAATACATTGTGGTTTGGAACGCAACCCAAGCAAAAACATCTTAAGAAGATTTGCTGTAAAATGATACGCTCCAGTGACATGGTCAATAGGTCGTCGTTGCACAACTCCTTTCTACATCTTTTTAATCAAAAAACCCGGTCTTCTAGTCAAATTTTCTTGCCTTTAAGACTTGCTTGTAGTTGCTTTCCGGGTGCTGAGAGGCTGATGTGATTCGGACATTTGGTGAAGCGATGACAGACGTTTTCACAGCAGTTGTTGGCAAGGTGCCTTGTCGCTTTGACGTTGACAAAGTGCTGTGATTGAGAAGGGTAGCTGTGCCACCTTATGCAATGCAATCCAGATTTATTATGGCTGTGAAGAAATCTGTTTTTGGGCAGCCAGAATTGGGAAGCAACACACAGAATTCTCTCCAGGATGGAACTTTGCGCGGGGGTCAGGTGCTTAGTCTGAGTCAAAAATTCTTGGGTCGATTTACTTTTTGAACCTCTAGATCTCTGAGCAAATGGATGTTCTGGATGTTTTTCCCGTAACCGATTTACCTGTCAGATTTTCCCTAGAAAAAGGAAGATGGGCTAGCTGGTGGGCACACAACTGGAGCGGTTGGGCGCACTTGGTGTGTCTCTTTGCGTCTCCATGTCTCTCTTCATCTGTCTCTCGTAGTCATGTGGTGGCTTTGGGGATGCTGGCCGGGCTTCGGGCCACTTCCTGTGTTTGCGTGTCTCTTCATGTGTTGCTGTTTCTTCATGTGCCTCTTCATGTGTATCTCTTCATACCTCTTGCTTATCTTTCTGCAGTTGCAGGCTTGCTATGCCACGGAAAGAAACCCTCGGCAGTCCTGCTCATGTTGTATTTTTTACTATTTCTTGGGGTCTATGCCTACGCAATGTATATATATATATATATCTTTAAGTTTTGTTCCCATGCTTGTCATGATGACAGCAGGGTTAACAAAACATGGTTCCGACAGACCAACAGACGTGCAGAGGCGAACTCCTTGCCCCCAAGGCCAACTTTCGTTCGTTCGAGGAGGGGTTTCACGCCAACAGTGCATCCGACCAAAGTGCCGAACACCGAAAAATCAAGAGGGATGTTACAGGTCCAAGGTGGACCAGCTATTGCTTGCAGTTGCAGGTATTGAAGTTGAAAAGATAGAAATCAGAAACCATCCTAGTGGGTGCTCAAACAATGGGCCATGGGTGTGATTTGAACTTTCCGTACAGGTGAAGAAGATTGAGTGATTTGTTTCCAACAAAGTTACAACACTCAGTGGATTTGAAAGCAGGATTGCTGCAACGTGAAATGTGGATCAAGCACGGTGAGGGTCAATAGAATCTTAGTTTGGCCTTCAACAAGCACTTTCATCAGCGCATTGCAGTTTCTCCCTCAGCAGCTTTGACATTGTTTTCAACGCCTAAGTATTTTTTGAGACAATGATGATTTGCTTTAATGCTGGGCCGTGGTCCTAATACGTTTGAAGTTTGTCCTTCGGAGAGGATGGCGGTGGATTTCTTTGTGATGCAAGATGTTCTCTATGGTAAGGGTTGTCACTTAATGTCAGTGACGCCGCATGTTAATGACCCTTATTTGTTTTTGACTTTTGACAGACTTGCAACCATTCATGACGAAAAACGTTGTGCATGTCAACGACTTGGAAGCTAAGGCCATGGGAAATGGGCAAAGTCGTTTGCAACTGTGTCTCGATGCGCCTTGGCAAGGGCAAGCAAAAGAAGCCCGTGGCTCTCGGCAAGTATTACATAGTGTATGTATATATTATAGATATACCTAGGTATAATTGCATACGTGTATCAATATTGTTCATCAGAAAGGGGAATTCGCCATTTAGGGGACGATTCAAATCCTTCTTGGCCATACATGTGAACTTATTTGTTTCCCTTTTTTTGTTCAGCTGCTGTTCACATTATGTAATAGTTTTGAGTGACTAGGTTGCCCCATAACATTGTCGATGTGCCTGACTCTGAGGCTGGCTTGCTGGTATGTGGCTTGGGTGTGGGCTTCTGTGCAGGCAGAGCCCCTATGTGGACCGGTGTGCCATTCTTTCAGCAACTCAAAAAAAACCTGGCAGATCAAGATGAAGAGACCAGTGTCATTGAGCGATGCACGGACTACGACTGCATTCTGTGGATGATGTCCCTTGCAGACTTTGCCAAAAGCAAGAAGATTTGGCTTCTCAGAGCGTTGTCTTCCGACTTCGATCCTGAAACTATCCATGATGTGCGTGTCATCTCCGTCGTGGGATTGTTTAACAAGGGTAAAACCTTTTTGTTGAACAAACTCTTTGGGCTTCGACTACCATCTGGCAAAACTCAAGTGACCCAGGGCCTGTCCTTTGTGTACCTCAAGGAACGTCGAATGCTTTTGATTGATTCCCCTGGTGTGCAATCCACAGTGTCTTACAAGGCTGACAACATTGACCGAGTGATTGATGCGCAGAGCACGGAGGCTTTCATCTTTGAACTCGTGTCGCAAGTTTCCGATCACATCATTTTTGTGGTCAATGACTTTACTTCCTTCGAGCAGAAGTACGTGCAGATGTTTGAACAGAAGGAACAAATTCGCTCCAAGCCTGCTCGTGAGCTGATCGTGATGCATAACCTTTGTACCACTGTAGATCCAACAGAAGCTGAAAATCTTTTTGGGAAGCAGATCACATCCAGATACGATGGAGTTGAAAGCCATCTTGGGAACTTGTTCTACACTGCCAGGCGCAATCCACCAGTGCATCATTTTGCCATTTGCAAGGAATTGAGTGAGGCTGGAGAGAGATTCAACAGCAGCAACATTCGGCTTCTTGTCGAGCACCTGGAGCATGCCAAAAAACTTCCAGAGCCAATCATTCTGAAGGAGCTAATCCGTCAACGGCTGGAAGATTTGATTCCACGGTTCTTCCTCAAGACAGAAGGTGTTGTTGAGTATGGGCAAGATTCGGATGAAAAAGTGCAAGACTCCGTCGACATCGATCCGACTTGGCAAAACTACAAGGGGCTGGGTTGCTTCAGTGTGACAAGTGAAAAATTTGATGTCAAGACCCAAGGAGTTATCTCTGATCTGGGCGAAGTGATATCACATGACAGGTCCTTCAACCCAGAAGCATTGGTTTATGACGACAGGACACCAGACTATCTTGTTCGCACAATGCTCTTTGAGTGTCCGGGTGTGAAGCCTGAACATGTTAGTTGGCACCAGCCAGATGCAGGAGGCATTACAATCACCATTGAAAAGTTCAAATTGGTTGAGGAGGGTTCTGTCACAGCAGTTTCTGCTCTACGACAGACGTCTGGAAGCTTCGAAAAGACCTTTAACTTCCCAGATGGACCATTCGAAGTTGCTCCCGAGGAATGCGGTATAGATCTCGGAGTCCTGAAGATTGTCTTAAAGAAATGCATGATCAACAAGAAAGGGACTTTGAGGAGTCTGACAGAATCCAGAGTGGAATCTATCACCTACCTTGTGCCTTCTTCCCTTCCTTCTGAAGCTCCAGGGCTTTGTGACCGAGATGACCATCCAGCTGCACACACTTCGCTTACTGGAACCAGTGAAGGATTCCAAAAGGTGTCTTCACAGGAGAGCAAACATTGCGTTCCATCTGATTCCAAAATCTCAACAGTTGAAGGCACCAGAACTGCAGGTGACCTTGCAGCTTCAGGAGATGAGCCTCCTTTGGTGCATTCCGCCGAGTTTGATGCATCTGCAGAGTCCACAGGAAGCGACGAGCCAAAAAACGGCTCGTCCCCCGCGTGAGCGGGGGAGTGAGCGGGGGAGTTGCTGTGAAACGTGCATGCAGAATTCATGTTGTCCAATGCAAGCTTGTGAGTATCAAATGGGAGGGTGGAGACTTTCATGTCACTGCGGATCATTCCTTGCTGGTCAGAAGGGGCGAATCTTGGTGTCAAGTCGAAGCTGACTGTGTTTTGGAAGGGGATGAAATCATGGTTTTGGACACACATGTCCTTCGTATCGCTGTCCAAGAAGTTCTTGGCACAGAAGTGGATTACAAGGACCTTGATGTGGTTGAAGTGGAATTGGAAAATCCGACAACTACCATGTTCGTGGCCAGTTCTGCCACAGGGCCTTACGTTGGAGTGCTTGGAAAGCAACCAGAGAACTCGTACCTGCGCATCCTCGTGGTGGAGGTGTCGCGGCGTCCGAAGGAGCTAGTACAAGCCTTTAGAAAAAGCAGCAGCCTACACATGTGTACCTCAGATGATTTTATGTTGGATTTTTTTCATCTCAGTGATCTTTTCATTTCTAAGCAGAGCACTGTCAGTTCTTTTGTTTTTTTGAATCTGAAGTGTCCAAGGTCAAGCTCTTTCTGGCAAAAAAGAGCTGGAAAGTGGTGCCTTGCTGTTCCTGACACCGGCTCACCACAAGCTGTTTGAGAGCATGCGACAGCATGGCAAGTTGCATGGCATGATGTTGATTTTGCTGGGAAGAGAATGCAGAATCGGTATGATACCCCAAGTGAAATTTGAATTGTGCCACCAATCCATTTGATTGTCTCCTCCTATTTGGGTCTTGTACCTCGCTTCCTCCGCAAAATTAGTGCATTTGCTCCTGTATACATGATATATGTATGTATATACAAATACGTCTAACATGAGATCTGGCCATTGGCAGGTAAATTTAAAAAGCTAGTAGATTGCTTTGACCAAAAAGCCTTTGCAGTTTTAAATTGCAACTCAGCAGCTTATCCATAAATTCTTCCGTATATTTTGGGATTTCGCTGAGGCTTGGCTGGCTGCAGGGCAGACATCTTGTGTTCACGGCAGAGTACCGCAAAGAGATCGAAAAGGTTGTAAGTAACCTTCCAAGCAAATACAACGTGAAGGTTTTGTGGTGCAAAAGGTTGCTGGACAAATGCAGCTTCTTTGATTCTGCTGGCCTGGATGTTGGGATTTCCAAGACCTTTGTGGATGTGCGAAAAGAACCAAGTATTGGAGGAAGCCATGTAGAAACCACAGTCTCTACCACAGATGCCCGGAGCAGTACGAGGTATCAGAACCCAAGGAAGAGGCGAAACCATGATTCCGCATGACAAAATCATCCTTTCATTGGCGTTTCCAGGCAAGTTTGTTGGACAGTCGATTTTGGTTGACTGGAGACATTGGGCTGGAGTGAAGATCATTGCATATCATTGGGAAATTTGGAATATGGAAATATCATTAGATATTAATATATTTTTAAGTTTCTGCTAAAGTAACAAAATTGGTCCCCGCCCACTGTGTTCAGTCCCACAGCAGGCTCTTGATGCCTAGAAAGAACGGGAATGTGGGTGACCATGTCCAACAGCCACTTTTAGATATTTCTTCAAAATACTGCAGCACTTCAAGAGATGTCATAGACTAACAGTGATTAAGGACTTTCCATCTTTGCTGTTAGTGTAGAATAAGACACCCACACTTCAGAAGTTCTTGGAAATTAGTTATAGGAGATGGCCCTTCTTAGCTGCCAATCGGTGTGACCCCTCTGCAGTTGCTGCTTGGGGTTCACCATTGACAAGATGCTCCACCATCCATACCTGTGCACTTCAGCAACGGGCAGATCGCGAGGATGATTGAAACCAGATTGTAGATTGTAAAAATGACATGGAAGGATGAAATTGACACTTTCATCATTTTATGTTCATCAAATTATTTTCAAATCTGCTCGTGGATTGTGATTTCTTTCGTAAAGCATCTTTGCAGCCAACGTTCCCGGGTTTCCTCCGCATGCACAATTTTGATCAATTTTTGCAAGCTTAATTTGCTTATAGATTGAAACATATGAAACCATGATTATTTGTTCCCAGGGTCAAAGAGCCCTCTGTCTTCCGTGGAAATATGCATTTGCTGAGAATGTCAAGATCGGCCTCACCAGTGCTTGTCAACGAACCCCTCTGCAGTGCTGCTTGGGGTTTGCTGATTTTAGATGCACATGTCGAGCCCAGTCCTTGTGGTTACCCTCAGCTTCTGTTGCTTGGCCTTTCTTGTAAGGCAAAATGGGTTGGACCAAAGCGAGTTTGCCTTCTGACAAGTGCAGATTCGCAGTCCAACAGCCCATGGATATCGTTTGATTCTCTATATTTGCTTAGGAAAGCACTGTTTGGAAACGCTCCAAAAATGGCTACTTGTCGATCAGTGCAGTCTCTTTGCAGTGCTGCTTGAGATTCTCTGATTGGTGCAGGACGATGTACTTTCTTAGGACGTTTAGCCTCCACTTGGTTGCAAATTAACATAGATCCACTTCATGTTTCTATTGTTTGATTGATTCGTTTGGTAAAATGTCACAGCAGATTCTCTTGAAATCCTGTCAATTTAGCCTAGAGGGACAAATGTCTCCAGCAGCGGTTCAGCCTTCGTTGGCACTTCGTCACTTCCGTGACGCCCGCGATGCACGGAAACAAAACCTTGCAGGTCTTCTCTCACGTTTCTGACATGTACCGTACCTCTCAGTCACTGGTTAACATGAAGCGGCTGGTGCTTTGAAATTCTATTCGATTCAAACCCAAGACTGATGCTGTCACTTGGGGACGGATGAAAACCTTGGTTGATTGTTTTTTACTGGAGGTTAAGCTACCTGTTTATGCGTACATAACAAGCCAGGGTCCCCATTAAGGGACCGACACTACAAGTCGCGAAGAAGAACTCGCAAGAGAGAGCTCGGACGAAGAAACCTCTTATGCAGAGACCATGCTTCGTTTTTGAAACCTTGACTTTTGCTTAAGGAGGTAATACTATAGTTATCAATGCTTGCCATTCATTCATCCGCAATCAAAAGCTAGCCATCCAACAAATCAGACTTGATCCAGTTAGCCATCCAGTACACGGAGTGATGAACATCCCATCATGTCGCTGACCCTCAAAATCTAGACCCACTGCTGAGACCTCACTCTTTGAACAAGCCAGTGCAGCAAAATTTTCGTGTCTGACACGATTTGAGTTTTCAATTCAACTCCAAACTTGTGAAGGATTTAAAAGGGTAGAAAACAAACATGATATGTTCAACATGGTGGAATTCAGACATGGATGACAGGATAAATGTGTAAATAGATTCAGCAACTGTTTAAGAAGATAAACCCTTTTACAATGCTGCGCGCTGTCGCCATCATGTGAGCTACTGACCAACAGCATGGCAGTCACTTTGCTTTGAATCTGAAAAACTTTGTTGCAAGCGGAAGGAGTGGGAACGAGAACCAGATGGCAATTTGATGGCGCTGTTGTTTTGGTCTGCAAGATGTCGTAGGGGTTTAGTAAATGCTTCGTAACCCACTTATACAGCAAGGGCTTTAAACCTCTTAACCATCTATTATAAGGATATGCCAGTGCCCGAAAAAATCGAAGACATGGGCAGGCATCATAGTGAATCTTCCCAAGCAGCTCCATTCCATCAGGTCTTTCACAGCGCACGTGACCTGCGTGCCTGGTTGGAACGTGGCGAAGGTGATGGCGAGGAGGTCTTCACCAACAGGCTGCTACGCGAGAGGCGCTGCAAGGTGGTGGTTGGTAGAGCATCATGTATATACAGACAACAAACCTGGAGTAGATTACAATATCGAATTGGCTAGAATTCAAAACATCCCCAAAAGGAAATCGCATTGAAAACATTGAATGTGTAGAATATTCATTGACATATTCTATCCACTCCAGGAAGGGTTAAGACTCAATGACTCATAGCCTATTTAACTTCATAATAAAATTTCTAAAACGTCCTGGATTTTTGTGCCAATGTAATTTTTAGGTGGCGATACCCTAACATATTTGAACACACTGACGTCGTGACACAACAATGCACAACATGATACATACATATATCCCCACTGTACCTTTCAGTTCTTTAAAAAACGAATAGTGACTATTGCAGCTGAGAAAGATCTCCCATAAAACTTGCAGGTATCCATTTTCATTCATCCTTCCAGTTTTTCCCTCCGTTTTTCCTGTCTCAAAAGTTCCCATCGGCTCGACTGGAGGCTAACAGATCCTCAACTCTTCTTCGAAACGCCAGCGCTGTCCAGCAAAGCGGAGGTCTTACCTTCCGAGGTCCGGGAGAAAACCTGCCAAACCGGGTAGGGATTGACGGGGTAGGGAGCACCCCAGGGTGACAAATTTGGGTCGGATCAGGATCCGAAAAAAAACTTGAGCATTGGTGAAGTTTTAAAGCCGCCTTTACAATCTTTTTTTGTCGGCTCCCAAATTTTGAGATGAAAAAATTGGGCTGTGCATTTTTTTCCAAACTTTTTCAGTTTCTTCTGAGGTTAGTTTCAGTTGTTTGGGGGTAGCTGAAGCATTGTTGAACTTCTGCAATGAAACGTCATCTCTTCAGAGGTGAAATCTTTAGCAGAGAAAGCTGCACCACTTCTGGGTCTAGGCGCCGGGTTCCCCCCAAAAAGTGGGTGGCGATTGATGGGAGTCCTGCTTTTTTTTTTGATGTCAAGAACCAATGACTCAGAATGTATGATGGTGGGTGTTGCCCCGGACCGTAAGGACCTACCAAAGTCAAACTACCCCTTCAATGGTAGTTACCCCGTGAGTTTCAACAAGAATCTTTCTTGCTACATGCAAACCATGCTATGGACTTTTGAAGATTTGTGGATTATCGGGATAGTTTTCCTAAATCCATCAAGATTGCGTTTGAAAAGAGGCTCGGCCCGGAAAGAAGGACTTTGGTACAGCTATCACCAGCTACCCTTTTTTGAGGAGGTCTATACTAAGATGCATAGATTTTGAAGAATCTTCACCCAAAATGAGACATTTTCAGATACAATGAGCTGACCACCCTGGTTTCTTCTTTCAGGCGTCACGGCCTCCGAAGATTTGCTACGGCAACTGGCAGCGGAGCGGGTGAAAGGCTTGCCGGTCTTGCATTTTGATGGCTCCATCTATGAGCTTTTAGATTTGGCCGATGGAGTAGCAGGAGATGGGGAGAAATGGGAAATGGGAACCAAACTAAGGACGAAAGTCAAAAGTGGTTAAGTAGGAGAACTTGGGCAAGACTTTATGAAAAAAAACCATTTGTGAATCTGTCCGGAACATCTCATCCCCAACTGGTCACTGATGGATTTTTTTGTGAATCGAGCGGGGAAGCCAACAGGACTGCTCCCCTCCTTGGCCAACTTGCTCCACACGGAACGTTGTGAGGTGGGATGATGAACACCACCAAGGCTTCAAATCCAAATGCAGCACAACAAGAAAACACGGCAAATCACATGGCAAAACAGATGCACATTGAATTACAGTGACTATATTTTTCGAACTTACAGTCTTTGATCCTGCCTATGAATAACTTGAAATCACCAGTAAGTCAGCACCTTTTTGGCCAACAAAACCGAGGCACTTCAAGCTTTGGCTGTGGTCCTACGTGGTGCCCATGATGACAGTCATCCCTTTGCCGCGCAGTGTCAGGGTTTCTCTGGAAGGTTGGTTTCCGGTTGGAAAGTAATTTCCAACGACAATTCTGTGAACATCCAAATGCTTTTTGTCGTTTTTTTGTCCCTGCTATGTTAGGAATCCCCTTGTAATATAATATCCAACTTGTTGGATCCGACCCAACCCGTAGATTATCGAATTTTTTCTCATGGATTTCAGCAGACTTTTGCCCAGTCGTTGCGGGACTTTTTAACCAGGAAATCTGGTCAGGTGATGCTTTTTTTTTACCAAACACCTATGATGTTGCCCAAAAACATATGAGACATCCGAGATTAAGAATCATGATTAAAAGGGATTGGCGAACTTTTCTCTTAAAAGGACTTTTGAGAGAACAACCATAATTAATGATATTTCCATTCACATCATACATACACTTAGGCTTAGGCATTATCTAGGTGCTGGTTTCAAATATTTTTAAAATAGTTTTCTACTTTACTTCGAGATCTGTTTCAATTTGACTAACCTTTTTCACATAGGTCAAATCCCACACCCCCTCGTTATGTTAAAAACCAACCACATCCCCATTGGGACCATCATTTCTGCTCCTTCGATGATTGAATCCTCCGAGGTCGCGAGCTTTCAGAAAAACTCTTATCCGAAGAGTTAGAGAGGAAACTCTGGGAGCTCTATGTAAAGGCCGCCAACAAAAAACAGCCGACACCCATGGATATTTTTTTGATATTTTTATATTTATTCGGCGTGAGGCTTAATTAATCTTCAAGATTTTTGACGTTCATGTATAGATGTGTCCGAGTGATCCTCACTAATTTTCCCAACGTCCTTTCAGCCAACCAGAAAATTTGACTGCACCTGATATGCATACTAGGTGGTTGGATATGTTACAACGATATTGGTTGGTTTGTTGTTTGTTGTTGTTGTTGTTGTTGTTGTTGTTGTTGTTGTTGGTTGTTGGTTGTTGGTTGTTGTTTGTTGTTTGTTGTTTGTTGTTTGTTGTTTGTTGTTTGTTGTTTGTTGTTTGTTGTTTGTTGTTTGTTGTTTGTTGTTTGTTGTTTGTTGTTTGTTGTTTGTTGTTGTTGTTGTCGTGGTCGTTTTTTTTGTTGGATGGATGTTGGATGTTGGTTGTGGTGGTCAAAACACACCAAATGGAAGTTGCCTGGGCTGCAGGTTTCGAGCTGCCCTCGTTTCTCACCGGCTCCAGAGCATGGAGAAGTCAGCTTCCTTGGGGGAACGGGACGTCAGGGGTCATTAAATTGCCTATTTTTTTTGGGGGAATACCTGGAATACTTGGAATATGGAATTGGACCATCTCCAATAGGACAATTATATATAGAAATTGACATTTGGTGATATTCTGTGAATTCCAGGATGCTTATCTATACCGAATATGTATACGTGCACATGTGTATGTGTATATGTTTGTGTATATGGATATACATAAAGATATGTATATGGTTACACATGTGTATACATGTACATACACGCACAGACAATTTGCGCCTATCTATGTAATAATCATTTATTACGTGCCTGGCACGAACCATATAAATGCCCAAAATTCAGCATTCCAAGCTTTTGCTCTGTGGTTCATTTTTTAAAACACATGTAAGACCAAATAAGCAAATATTGGAGGTTCAACCCTCCTCATGTTATGACAGTGCTGGCATTCGGGTCATTTGAGAAACTTTGTTGGACTGCTTTTTGAGTTGGGAGTGTATCAACAATTGCAGGGAAAAAATGCAGGAGACTTGAGAAAAGATCCTTTCTTTGGGATTTTGTGCTTTTCAAGGTCCTTTGGTCGCTCCTACCCCCCTTTTCAGTGGACGGTTTTTGGTACCTGGCAGCCAGGTGGAAACAGTGGTGAAGCAAGGCCTTGAATTGCAACTTTGTGTCTTGGAGTGCTTGATATTGGCAGGATATGATCCTCAAATCAGCAGGAGAGATGTGGGAAGTGCAAGTGGCTGTTTTGGTAAGAAGTGCCAGTTCGTTTTTAATGGAGGTTTCCCAAAAATCCAAACCCATAATTTTTGTTAAACCAACTTAGTTTCATCCCAAAAAGTTGGGGGAAAGCTGTCCTATCATTTCGCAACTGGAGATTAGCCACCACTAAGGTTGGATGAAAACTGTTGCAGGTCTTGGTGGTTAGGTTACCTGAACTTCCCTAACAGCGAAACAACGTGAAAGACTTGGCTTGGAAGACGCAATTCCTTTTGAATGTAAAATATAAGATTTTGTTTTTGTTTCAGATGGTTTCTGGGTACCAAACTCTGTTTTCATGAAGTACTGGACTACACTGACCATCTCTTCTGACGAGTTTGGCACATGATAGCTGGGCGGTGGTTTTCAAACATTTCTTTTTTGCTATATGTGTGACCCCTCCTCTGGGAATATTTGGAAGATGATCCAATTTGACAATTTTTTCAGTTTCAACTGCAACTGGCTCAACCACTGGATGGTTGTTTGAGAGGAGAGATCCAGAGCAGATTTGTCGTATTGCAGAGGACTGATAGATCTTTCGTGACAAAAAAACACACACAAATTTTGAGTTGGTGAAAGAATGGGGACATCTTTTTGTGAGAGGAAGCATGTATGGATGAATTTCTATGTGACTTTGTAAGCTCATCTAATAAGCTCCTTTAGCGCCATCCTGGAACCTTGTCCGCAGTTGCCAGGAATGTTATCGCCAGCGATTTTTGGGTAGCCTGCCCCGCGCAGCCCATTTGCATCACTGGCTTTTGGGTGATGCCGAAATTTGCATCTTGGTCTTGCTGGACAAAACGTGGTGAGCAGTTTAGAGATACAAACTTGAATTCAAGCTATCCATGTCAACTGGTGCTTACCGGATTGAAGCATATTAACCAGTCTCATTGTTTGAAGCACAAGGGCTTGGTGGTCGTCAACAGCATTGTTGCTTCTGAGATTTCGATGTTTTCCAAAGGGATTTTCACCGTGTCGCGTACTGCAAACTCGATGCGAGGTAGCCAAGCACAATGTGTTGGTGATCTCTGCCTTGTGCTTCTCATTGAACATCTGGATTTGGAAGATCTTGAGGTGCCAGTGAAACGGACACACACGAGCCTTAAATGAGATAACCTCAACCCGAACCAACCAAGCAATTGCGTTTTTTTTTCAGATGTTTTTCGGTGGTCAGTGCACTTGAACCTTAGGACTCATACACCTTCATCCTTCCCTACCTCCACCATGGTGATTTTATTTTGATGTCCCAGGTGGCAGCACGACATCCTTTGCTATCGAGTCCGGAGCATGTGAAACATTTGCATAAGCTCATTGAAGGAAACATGTGATGGCGATGGGTGGAGGTTTTCAAACCTTTTCAATTTCTGGGAATGTGACAACAGATGTGAAAGGGCCCAGTTCAGAATAGAATCCTCCAAAAGTGAAGTTGAAGAATTGAGGGTGGTAAAATATGATACTTTAGCTGGGATGAAGCAAATGGTGTTGGTGGTGGTCTCCTGGGACTTGGTATCGATGCATTTCGATTGTTTGGTCCGACTGAAATGGGGCCATGTTGGATGATGGATTTGCAGCTATCCTTTCCCATGATACCCTTGGAATCTCTGAGATGTTTGATACGTCAATCAAAAGGTGCCCAACAAAAAACCGTCAAGTCTTTGGAGTTTCATTTTCGCGCATTGAATGGCAGATGTCGAGGCCCTGGAAAGTTACGATAGAGACTCACCATGATCGCGATGATCGTTTGGAACTGTGCTATTTCCACAATAAATGGTAGCAATCTTTGCCACTCAGTGGGACAAATTCATTTCCTCTACACTAAGTGGAACCTGCTGCCCCATGGATCCCTATTTCATATCATCCATGGGTCCATGAATCTGCTTTCCTTCAACCCGGGGAGGCACTGGGGGGATCACCACCCCCTACCACTCCTGCGAGGATGGTTGGAGATTTGTCGTCACGCCATGATTCCGGCAGAAGCCACCCCCGCCACCAAGCATTGCGGTGGCCATGTGGCACTTGTGGTGCTTGCTTGGTCAGTGCGCCGGAGAATTGTTCGATGTCAATGTGAGTGGTTTGAAAAAGACAAACATCTCGACCCTTCAAAAATGCCATGGGATTTTGGAGCTTGTTCCATCCACTTCTGCTTG
Source organism: Breviolum minutum Mf 1.05b.01 (assembly GCA_000507305.1). Lineage (NCBI taxonomy): Eukaryota > Dinophyceae > Suessiales > Symbiodiniaceae > Breviolum > Breviolum minutum. The sequence continues at coordinate 51,074 of DF239958.1, read as the reverse complement.
GATCATCCGTTACATTATCAGCCATCATCCAATCATCTCTGTTAGTCACCTTTGGATTATCATCCGGTCTCTGGTGGGAAGCACAGGTACTCCTGGGTTTTATGCCAGAAAGCTTTCGCGACCTGGCTGTTTTAAATGGGTGCGGCCCAAAGCTGTCAATTGTGTGGTAAGGTGCAGAATTGGAGGTTCAACCAGAGGTCAAATGGTTAAACCGGGTTGCACCCTTTTTTTTGTGGGATCGATTTGATGCCACTGGTTTGTACATTGCCAATCATTGCCATACTTTTCCAATAAAGAAGTCTTTCTGGACTATGATATGACTATGATTTATATATTCATCTCTTTGTCATTAAGGTTGTTCATCAACAGAGCACACATGAAAGATGATAAGGATGAGCGATGGTATCAGATGCGGAAGGACCCATGTCTTTTGGACTTTCCACCTGGCATATCATGAGAATCACAAGTTACCCTTCCCAGAGCTGACCCCGGCAGAAATACCGTATATAAGGGTTTCAAAGGCGCTGATTAACGACCATTTTCCCTGCATAAGGCCCTTTTTTATCTAATCCCTCGAATCAAACAACTATTTCTCAAATGATCCAGTACATCCCGCAATTATTCTGAGACATGCTGAAAGGGTTGCGTATCTTTCTTGCCCTGAGCTTTCGCACTGAGGTGAAAGCCATGGTTTTAGCTTCAAACGATTTTTCAGTAGCGCTGTGTTTCAGAGCGACATTTTGCAGGATGCCATTCTCAGTATTCAGGTACGGCACGGGTTCTGATTCTGCGGAGTGGGGGAAGTTGGACCCAGACTTGGAGCAAGATTTGGATGATTTTTGAAATAATAGTAAGGTATAGTACATCTCAAGACTAGTTGGGATCGCCACAAGATTTGTCATTTTGGGAAACGCTTGGATTTATTTTGTTGCACTGAATTTTGAGACGCCATAGCTAGAGGGGTGCAGAGACACTTGACTGTGCTTTCTTTCACTCATTGCCCTCCCAACAAACGCAAATTACTAATAGCAGACGAATCTGCTTGTGTTCATGGGGGAATTGGCTGGCTGAATCCCCTCACAACCCTTGATGCTGCTTGTTTTTTTTCCCCACGAATTCCGAACAAAGTTGGTGGAAGGATTGGTGGACTTCAGTGGATGAGTTGAGAACTATAGGATTATGACGTTCTCTCTAGCAGTTTCTGAGCGTTGGCAAAAAGATAAAAACACCAGAAAAAAAACCAAAAACAACAAAAAAAACAAACAAAAAACTATAGTATAGGGAAACTGGTGAACATCTTGAAACAGCTCACCTTTTCATCCAGAGCAACCTTGACCTTTTCCGAAATCGCTCCCCCATGTGGGATTTTTTCAACGGAAGGAGCGTGGCTTTCTCATGTCAGACAGCCGAAATGCCAAGCACTTGGCAGCGCGGGCTGTTTCCAGGTGGGGTTTTTGGTAGGGTGGTTGCTAAACAGATCTAAACAGAATCTATGATTTTCATGAGGACTTACAATGTAAACATTTGTTGATGGACCACTCCAATCCTGCAAACAATCTGGGATGTACAAAGAAGTATAAAACCCTTAATGAATGGCGCGGAGAGATTTTTGCCCTCAAACTATTTAGCTTGATTTTATCCATCAGATCATCTTTACCTGGAACCGATGACACTAGTTCTTTGAAGATGGAGCTTTAGCGAGCAAATCCTCTAAAAGGAGGGTCATTTAGGGTTCCATGGTCCATAGGTAGTCTGTAGTCATTACAATACATCACAACCCTCATGGTCAGTCGTGTTTGCAGGGGCATGGTGACGATGGTGGCGAAGGCATTTCGTCTTGATGGTCCCATGGCACAGATCAATGTGGCTGTGTCCAAATTGGTTCCTTGGTGCGAAATGATAAAAACAAAAAACGGGTACACCCTTCTCTCTTGCTGCAACGCCGGGGGGTGTTTGGGAGGTTGCGTTTTTTTCAACCTTTGGAATCCTCGACACCTGTGGAAAAATGGTGTGAGGCCAGTATGGCCTTTCTGGATGCCAATGCTTGTCTGGAGTTCTGGAGGTCCAAAAAGGGATCGGTGAATCTTTTTTTCCAGCAACAAAAACACAAAGGGAAGTGTGATTTTCCTTCAACAAAAGCCATGAATGCGAGATGCTATAACATGAGGTTGGCAAGTGAGTATTGGAGGGTTGGATGATCTTTGTTTTGGGCGATTGGGACTGGAAACTCGGGTCCCAACAGCAAGTCCGAGACAAAAGCCTCATCACCAAGTTACCCGATTCTTTGTTTTGTTGGGGGTTAGGGGTTGGTTTTCATTCAGGTTTCTACTTGCACCATTCTCAACCCAATCTCCGCAGGTCAGACTATCCCAAACGTCAAGGTGTTTTTTTGATCCTCCACGCGTACTTGATGACTTTTCCCAGGAGCGTTGAAACCACGGGGGCAGGTTGGTGCGGAACGTGTAGTACACACTTTGGCAGGCCCAAAAATATCCCAAAACTATTTCCCCAAAGGATCCGAAAAATAGGTGTCAGACAGATATTGTGGGAGCTTGACGTTTCTAAAAGTAAGTACTGCGTATTTGCATGCTGCCCTTGAAATTCTGGCGAAGATGTGAGTTCTTCATGGTTTCCTTGGCACCTGTGGGTTTTTTTGTTAATCATATTTTTCGACCAACTTCGAAGTCTTCCAACACCTTCGTTCGGATATGTCCCAAAAGCTATTTGAAATATTAGTGTTGACAATTTAAATGCCATATCTTTCGATTTCCATAAATCTTTCTAACTTACAAGACATACAAATATCATCAAATATAACAGGATTTCACACCACATGTCGATGACCATCATTTTTGCCCCGGGGAGGAACTTGTCATCGCTCTTGGAATTGCTGGCTGGCTTGGCCAACGGAGCTGCTGCGGCGTACGTTGCCGAGCTTTTGCAGGTGAACTCGGGAAGCACCGAATCTGCCCAAACTCAACGGGTGGGGTATGTGGCGCGTTCTTTACAGCTGTAGAGTTATAGGTTTTCATGTGGTTTTCATGTGGTTTTGGTTTCCAAGAGGACAAGTTTGGTTTATTTGGTTTCTTAGAAACCTGCGTGTAGTGCAGTCGAATTACTGAAGATTTGCTTGTGGAAGGTTGAAAGCAACTTTGAAAGCTGTGCCTCTCAACTCACAAAAATGTATGTCTCCAGCATGATTATTTTGATTGGATTTGTTTTTTTTTTTGATCCCGGGAATAAAAGCATGTTTTTGGTCCTGCAGCGCCTAAAACTCTTGCTGATGCTGTAAAAAAATCCCAGGGGTTGTATGAGAAAGTACAGATTTTCATTGACGAGACCTTATTATGCGGAGTTGGCCAGAGTGTACAGACTCTTCAAGAATCATTCATCAAATTCTCTCTCAGAAGGATCTATTCCACTACACTCTAGCTGTGATACGTGGAGGAACGTCCAATTCGACGAATGTCACCCCGCTGCTGTTGAATTGGCACGATATCAAGAAAAGTGACAACCTGCCACGACCAAATGGGACACATCCCCAAATTGAAAAGAACCAGAGATTATAGAACATCTAGAAACACATAGAAGCACAGGGACTGACGGACATTTTAAATGCTGTTTGTATCTCTTGTGAATCTGTTGTCAACGCAGGCTCCGCTGAATGCCATGCAGCTACCTTATCGATTGCTGCGTCACATCACTGACTTTGAGGATGGGAGATGCTACATTGCTGCTGACAGTCATGCTAAAGATGTGTTGAAAACACAATTCATGAAATTCGTTTTGAACATTCATTCATACTCAGAGGCACAACAAATCATTGTAATGACAATTTTGGTATTTGTTGAACATCATCTTACAACGACGTGTTCATTTTGTTGCTGTAATCATTATAGTGACGTCACCTGACATCACCCCAAAACCTATCAGTTGAGTATCTAGGGGAATCCTCCGAAACTGTCCTGATTGGAGGGAAAGCCAGGTTGGTGAAACGTAATATTTTACCCAGATATCATGTGATTCATATATATATATATATACATATATATACATATATATATATATACATATATATATATATACATATATATATATANATATATATACATATATACATATATATATATACACGTATATATATACATATATACATATACATATATATATGTACATATATATATATACACGTGTTGTTCATACCTGTATCACGTATTGACAGACCCTCCTCCCTCCATTTCAGGACAAAAAACAACCGACTTGGTTTCTGTTCAGGAGAGTGCGCCATCCTCGAGCACCTGGCAAGCCAGCCGTGCACAGCTGCTGCTACAACAGCCAGTGTCATGGCTGATTAAGGTTTCTGGATTCTGCAGTTGGCTATCACCAATCCATCCAGCAGTTGAGTGGAGGATAATTCATTAATGTAGTTTCTTATTCTACTTTTTGTTTTTCTTCTAACTTTTTTTTTTCTGGGGGGGCGTTCAAGAAACATGAACCTAATGGATGCAATTGTGATCCATCCATTACGGATGATTCTAATATTAGGATGATGGGATCATGTCCTACCAACTGGAGATTGGCTTGGAGTTTCATACTATCAGCAGGTGGTTGGCTGGATTTCAGCTATTAACAGTAGATTGATTTGAACTTCCTTTTTGAAACTGTAAGACTGCGAGCCTTTGGCATGATATCAATGTGAAACATCCACTTTTCTCAACAACTCAAGTGGTGGAGGGTGTTTTCCATCAGGATTTGATATAGATTTGGCTGAAGAAACACGATGATTTCTATCTCCAGTGAAGCGCCGCAGCAAGCAATTCATCATCCGAATTTTTGTTTGGTGCAAAGGGAGGGGGACCATCATCTGAAACGTGGGACGGAAAACTTCAGAAAGCGGCTGTTGCTACATTGTCATAATGCCAAGCTTACTGTGACCTGCCCTAGCTTCTCTTGGCATTAAAATCAAATATCATTAGGATATTCCTCATGGTGAAGTTCCCTTGAATGTGATTGAGAAGCTTTCAATCCACAGCTTTTCAGATGGGTGATTTCATCAAAAGTTTCTCCCAAGCCGGTGGTTTTCAAATACAAAGAACATCCAACTCGTTTTGGGGAAGACTTCCATGTTGACAAATAGCAGATTGCCCCCCTGCTGGTTTGGCATCACAGATGCCCGTGGCCCAAAGGCATACGTAGAAGAGCTAGCCTTACGCTTGTTGGGCCTTGAACTGCCGGTCACTTGAACGGACAGCGGTGGTGGGTCAGTGGTTGTCGGATTGAGTAGAAATTCTCCACGCCTAGCTTGATATGCTGGATCCAACTGCATAGTAGAAACGAATCCACCCAACAAAAATCCCAAGAGACAGAGACTTTAATGAACTTTTATGGCTTTTATGGCAAGTTTGGTGTCTTTGAACTCCACAGCTCTCTGCCACTTTGTGTCAAAAGTTTGGTGAACGAAATGGGTGTGGATGGGGTCGATTTTTTTCCTAAAGGGGGAAGGAGTGAATCAAACTATTCAATCAGGGAATTCTATTGGATCATCCGAGTCAAACTGAAAGAGCAAGTCACCAAAATCTGAAGGGCATGTTTGAAATGGTTGAGATTGGGGAAGCTCTAAAAGTAGACAACTTCACTTTTCAACGTTAAAGATGGCCAAATGTTGGGAACAAAGGCTGGTTTGCAGTCGATCTCTTCACACCTTTGCAGCTTTCTAAGGAAAGCTATGTATCCAGCTGTTCTGTGTTGAGTGCTGGCTCCAAGGGCTTGCTTCAGCATGACAGGTGCACTTCCAAGTTTGAAGTTGCGATTTGTGACCAAGGAAAACGCAAATCATGAGGTTGATGAGATGCTTCCCCAACTGATTTCACCTCCATTTTTGAGCTTCAAGGTTTTGGCAACCATGTCAGGGATGGAAACATTTTTTTTGGGTGGAGTCTGTGTTGTTTAAAGCAGTAATAACATAATGTTGATGGTTCAGAAATCTGGCGTTTTTTTTTTACCACCTTGTGACCTGGGATACCAGAAAAAGCATCCGAAGGTAGCAGGTAGCATTCCAAAGATCCATGTTTTCATGATGCTACTGATTCTAGGTGGTGGCAACTCATCTTTTTTTTTCAAAAAGTCGCCCCGGAAATTGGGGGAAAGGATCCAATTTGACGAGCATATTTTTTCAGATGGGTTGGGTTCAACCACCAACCTAGTCGGATTCTTTTGCTTTCCCCCCCAACAATCCGGGTTGGCAACTGTTGAGATCTCACCATCAGAAATGGCCCGCAATAAATTCCAGGCCTGATCCTGAAAGAAGTCCACGCCGGGGCATCCCAAGGGTCAACCCAAACAAAAACAACAAAAATCCGGGATTTTTTGGAAGATTTTTTGGGATTTTTTTGGGAAGGAGATTTTGAGTTGAAAAAAAAAGACTTTGGAAGTCAGATTGGAACGGGAAGCAACTTGAAGAAGTGCAACTCTTGAAACGCAGCATTTGTTTTTCAAGACTGGACATTTTGCTCGCTGAAGTTGTCCAACATTGATGAGGTCAGTCTTGAAAACAGATGAAATGATTCACCAAACACCATGGAACTGGGACTGATGAAATGAGCACATGCCAGTCGAGAATTGCGGTAGTAAAATGAACGGAAGGTGAGTTGTGGTCACAGACCCGGCCATGATTTTTACAGTGAATGCAATTTCAACCTGTATTTTTGCAGTAATAAATTCGGCCCCTTCTTAAATAGCTTCGCGCATCACAAGATTCATGAATTGGGACCACCAATTTTTTCACGCCTCTCGAATCACTTCTACCAATGCCCGAGGCTCTTCACAAGCTCACACGGTGCGGGGATCTGAGGGCACGAGTTTATCACGAGTTTACAACCTCAGTGCTTCACCTGAATAAAATCCAGTATCATGTAAATTGCTACCTTTTCCTCAGCCTTCTTTAAACAGATTATCCAAAGATTTTAGGATTTCAGAGTATGATTTGTTGACATACAAATAAATTACTCAAAAATTGGTCTTAAAAAAGACTCGTCTTAGTGACAAGCGAACCAGTAGTCACTCAGAAGGTATTACACACATCAACCTCAACTCTAATAGCGAATGCTGCACTTTAAGCTTCTGGGGAGTTGCATCTTTTCTCCACTTGGAGACTTGATAGTAGCTTAGGATCTTGGCATGGCACCCCCCCAAAACTGGCTCAACATTTCAGGAATCTGGAGGTGGAATATGATCAACTTCACTCAATGAGTTGGGATAATGAAAACAACATGCTAAGCCGGAATATGTCTACATCAACCGTATGGTGAGGACTTCTGGTGAAAGGGCGATATAAGATTGGAGCAACTCTAGACTTGCTATATGTAGATCCAATCGCGTGCATACTGTCGCCATCTTGATTGATTTTTGGCATGTGAACATCGCAGCTTTCTTGGACGACTCAAAAAAAAGAACAGCATACCATTGCGGACGCTCCCCCTTCAGGCAAGATGGATCTGTTTTGGATGTGGATTGAGACATGGGATTCAAGCTGTTGCAAGGCATGAGCTGTTACCCCATGACCAAGCCAACATGACTTTGATCGGAATTCAGTCAATAGGGAATGGTTGGCCCAAATCTGAGTGAAGAGTATAGTATGACGTCAGGTGACTGAAACTCCTCCCCCTTAGGTGGTGGTTTGAGGCGAAAACCCCTATGAAATCCTCACAAATTGATTCAGGAACCCATTTGAGCAAACCAGAAGTCGGTGAAAGCGTAACTACCAACCTTAATCATCATTGCCAACGACCATATTAGGCTATGTCACAAAAAAGGATCACACCAAAAATACCAGACAAAAAAATGCTGAAACCTACTGTTGATGCTTCCAGAAATTCAACTGCACAATTGTCCATATGATATCCCATTATTTACTGGGTTTTATACATCCTTTTGGTGGTTGACCTTGGGATATCTCGACTTGTCAACAGTTTCCTCTACTTGGGACCCGGGCTCTCCAGGTCCCCCTCTCGTCATGGCTCGTTGGCACACCTGGCCGTTTTTTGGGGCGTTTTGTAATAGAAGTATACGTATACATACTCGTATTTGTATCTATATGAGTATACACATGTATATATATATATATATATGCACATGTATCTGTTGGAGCTGAGAGAATTTTTCTGAATAGTAGTACTTTAAATTATGTACTATTAAGAACCATGTAATAGTGAGTGTATGTATCGTCGAGTCAACGTGAAGTATATAGATAGAACAATGCTGGTACTTCAAGGTTTTTTTCGCTCAGTTCAATTTCGCGGTCTGTCTTCTCTGAAATGTTCAAATTACACAGGTATACTTGACAGAGCAATGGTTGATATTGGTTCACTAGAAGCGATGCCAAATAATTAGACAGTCATAAGATATCACATACCTGTTTCATCCATATTTGATCATTTTGATGCATTTGGCCAATGTGGGTACCCTCCACCAGTGAGATCAACCCCAGGATGAACAGCCACAGCCCTGGGGGTTACCATTTCAGCAATTGGGCATCATAGTGGAGTTGATGGCATATACACTTGAATGAATCTTGAAGTAACTTTTCATCCAAATAGACATAGAATTTTATATAGATAATGTGTAGCTTTCTTTGGCGATATATTTTTGGCTACTTTTTTTTTTGGATGCTTGAATTGAATCTCAATCATCCAGGGCGGGATGGTTCCCTTGCTGGGAAGGGGCTGTGGAGCCATGCGCCAGCAGATGTCACGCTTCAGGCTTCAGGCTTCACCAGCAACACATCGCAAAGAAATCAGAAGGGAATCTCACTATTTAAGGTGTATATGGGGTTGATTATGATTATTAAGGATACCATCCCAAGGGTACCACTATTTTCCCTATGACATGTTGATCAGCATTTGGACACAGGTTTCTGAACTACATTGCGTTTACAAGAAACTGATTCTTTCATCCTGATTTCATGAAAGGGACAATCATCTGAACCAAATCTCCTGTGTTTCGGTTCCGAGCCGATACGAGAAAATCAAGGGTTGTAAAACAGCAGACTTGAAATTTGAGGAAGCAACAGCAAACTCTTTTGACCTGGCCGGCTTACACAGGAGAACCCCCTGAAATTCAGCCTGAGAGTAGATGGCCAGTTCTAGGAGCAGTCTCAAAATCGAAGAACTAAACACAACAAAGCTACATATTTCAGGAGGTTTTTGTCACTAAGAAGATGTATATACTCTCCCTACAATTAACAGTTCGCACCTGAACATAGGTCATCCCAAAAAGGAAACGATCGTCTTCAAACCATCCATTTTCAGGTGCTATGTTAGTTTCAGGGAGGGTATATCAAACAAAAAATCCACCCACGAAATTTGGAGCAAACATCCACCCTACTCGTCCAGCTTGCAGCGCACCCTGCCACCCCATGTTTTCCTTCACGGCCTCGGAGATTTCCACGGAGCGCCGGCGTCTCTACCGGAGGAGCTGTGACAAATGGGGAAGCAACAAAAAATGCGGCAAAATTTCTGGGTTTTTAAAAGGATGATTCATGGATATCAAAGATTCTCCTCCCAAATGTATATACGCTGGGAGTCCCATTTTTTTTGAATTGTTGGAGTGTTTTTTTTTGTCGGGTGATATATTTGTAACATTATTCCAACTCGAAGGAATTCTCAATTGGATATGGTTAGGTGATTGTTAGAAAGTCACCCTAACGAAAGTTCTTCTAGTTTTGTTTTTGGGCAAAGCCCATCCTTTCCACTTGGCCTTTTGGTGAATATGTCAACAATAATTCCATCAAGACTCAGGTCTCCAATCATTTCATAAAGATGAAATTCAAATTAAAGATACAGAATGCAAACTGAATCAAGATTCAAATTTCATGAAAATACCAGTTTTGGGCCGTTTTTGTTGGAAAATATCCTCCAAGCAAACGGGATGGTTTATTGAAGCTTGGTTTCCACCTCTGCAGACTCAGCACAGCCCGGCGGTGGTGTTGCTGTTGTCCGGTACGCTATAGCGAGCCTTTGCTTGATACACCAAGCCCTCAATATGAGGTTCCTTTTCCGGCCTTTGGGTGAGGTTTTTTTCTCTGGATGTTGGGTTACAACTGGACAAAATGGCCAAACAATTTGTTGATTCTTCATGGGTTTTTAATGGTAGACACCTGGTGAACTTGAGTAGTTTCAATCATTTTAGGGTGAATCATGACAGACCAGACAGATGTATTTTTCGCTTTCAAAAGGCAATATATTTTTTTCGAGAAAATAGTCACCCCAAAGTGGGCTATATGTTGCTTTCGTTTCTTTTTTGCAGGAAATTGCCTGGTGTAAAAACAACATCTACTTCACCCAGAAATATTCAAAGGAAAAACATCACCCCCTTATCCTTCAAGAGATGATCCACTTTGACCGGTATATTCTTTTCCCGTGGTTGTTGGAGTCAACTGGTTAAGCTAGGTGCTGGTTGATTCTGTGACTTTTGGCTGGTGAAATTGGTGATTTCGTTGTCATTGTATGGTTTGAGGCTTTAAATGTATTCTTCTCCACTCAAACTCTTTAAACGGATTCAGCTTTTTAGCCATCAGAAAGTGAGAAAAAGGAAGTATTTTGGGGAAACGATATCTTCGGTTCTGAACAGCTCATTGTGATGTCCGCTAACGAGGTGTGATTTTTTTTTGGGACCTTGAGGGTGTTTTTTTTCCAGATTGGTGAAATATGCCATTCGCCCTGGATGAAGTTGGATTTTGACTCTCATACCAGTCTTTTACCATAAACAAGTGTTTTGTTTGTTTTCTTTCCCATCAAAATCCGAACAAAGCAATCCGAAAGAGAGATGAGTAATGAATAAGATAATAAAACTTGTTTTAAATGAATGTAAATCAACCAGGAACCCCAACTGTTTGGAGGGATTTTTTAGGATCTAAAACTGGTGAAGGGTCCAATCCCCTTTCCACCGGAAAATCTTTGTATGCATGAGATGCTCCAAAAACACATCATGAAGTATGGATTCTGATGTTGAAACCTTGGCTTGTTAAAAACCATTCCTGAAAAAACTCTGCCAAACTGCTAGGTTTCCTAGGGTTTTGTATATACCTACAAAACTTGTACTTTTGGAACCTGAAAATGGATGTTTCCAAAAATAATGGTATCCCCAAATCATCCCATTTTAATAGGGATTTTTTTCCATTATTTTCACCATCCATTTTGGTAACATCCAAATGAATGGAAAAAATGATGGATTTCTCACCTCGATTGGTCGCCCCCATCTCCCAGTGGCTTCGACTTACCGGGTCGTTTTCCAGGTTGATAGCAGTCCAAGTTGGAAGCTGAAGCGCTTGCGCTCTCACATCGTAGCTCGGCCGAAGATACGAAGAGGTCGCGGGGAAAAACCAAGCCGTTTGGGGGGGCGATTCTCATAAAACACCCGTAGATTTTGTGGAAAAATCCGGGGGAAGTTGGGTGTGGATGAGGGTTTCATGATTTTCATGTCAGGGTGAATTTTTAGCTACTTTTTTGTAGTTTTTGAGGGTGTAGAAATGCAAGTTGAAGTCCATTGCAATAAGTAAAAAGGCCAATGGGATGAATGGGATTTGATTTTGTCCCAAGAGGTGAAGGTAGTTTCAGCGAGGATACCAGGGTAGCCGCAGCTTTAATTTTAGTTTTGCTTTTGTTGGGGCTTTCTAACTTTTTTTTTGGGAATTCAAAAGGCTGAATTGGTGGGAGGAGGGCAATTGTGGTGAGTAGGCATAGATTTCCACGATGAATGGGATTATTGAAAATTTGACTTCACCTTGGCTGAGACAAATTTATTTCCAGATCCAAACATGAAAGTAGAACATATCCTAGCTTGGAGACAATAACATCACCCCCCAACTTCCTCCCTGAAACTTGTTTCAAGGAGGGACCCCTTCTTGACTTCCGATTTCTCGTACCTTCACCCCCCTGGCACCGTGGTAAGGACAATGGCGTTCACGCCTTGGGTGTTGGTCAGGGGGCCTCAGGAATCACCCGTCACAAGGTGAACATGAATCACCCGTCCGCAATTTTTTTAGGCTGTCATTTGACCCGGAAACCCTTATATTAGATATGCTTAGCTGAAGGTTGTTCAGCTAATGGTATCCAATGGTTGCATCCATGGAAACACATTGTTGATTGTGGTGTTTTGAACAACTTCTTCATTTATCTTGCTTTTCTTGAAAAGTTTGTTGACATGAAGTTTACTAGCCAGAAGCTAGTTACGCTAGTTCAACCATCAAAAGCCAACCTGGTAAACCTCCCAAAACGATCCAAAGCGGCTTTGGTGGCTACCCCTGAAGCTCGACGAGCACACCTTTGACTAGCGGGTGCTTGTGCCCAACATGCATTTTCAAATACGCATAGACATAGCCTTTAGTCATAGACACGATATCATATACTTATACATCACTTATAATCATGCGTATACTTATTGTATCATATGCAATGTAGTTTGTAATAACTAATATATATATATACATAGTCTCTCATAACGTATTTCTTTGATATATATATACACATCAATAGACAATACCAATATTGTGTGTTGAAATATATATTATATATCTCATCACCTTTTGTCCATCTCACCTCTCTTGGGGCGTTTTATTTAAACCTCAACCCACCTGTTCTCCGTGTTTTTTGTGGGAGGTTTGGGTGGCGCCATGCCACGCTTCACCAAGCTTACTCGCAGTGGCAGCACACGTTTTAAGGCTGGTGAGACATGGAAGGTTGCTGGAAATGACAGGTCAACAATGTCAATGTTAGGGGGATCTCCCTCCTAAATAGTCAGCTTTTCAAGGATTTTCACACATTTTTCTCAACAAACACCGCGGGTACTGGCTTAACCTTTACTTGCCATGATCCGAGGCATTATCCCAATATCTATGGCAATAGAGGCACCACATCCCCACCATGACCACAGGGGTGCTGTACCACAAAGCCATGGCAGGATGTGTGTTCTTCCCCAAGCACTGCATTCATGGTGCTGGGCGCAGCCACTGTGACAGATTTGGAGTTCCAAGCAGCCCCAAAAACTGCCGGAACAAACCTAGGTTCGATATAGTTAGATGGTTTCAAACAGTTTTTTCAAAATTTTCACCTCCACACTTATTGGGAAGATGAGTCACCACTTTGATGTGTTTGCCTTCTTTTTTCAGATTCATTCGTCGAACCACAATCTTGGTAGAAATATCATGGTATGACTTCAAAGCACCAGGGCGATTGGCCGGTAGATTCTGGTGCACGGGAGAAAACTTCAGGGATTGATGACGATACAACCATTGGTCCTGGTATGTTCTGGTGACCGAACCGCCTTATTTGAAAGATGTGATTGCAAAGGAGTTCTTTTTTCTAGATATGTCTTGGTTAGTGACCTAACAAGCATTCTTTGACATATATGTTCTCCCCTTATTTCTCGAGATTTTCCGCCATTTTTTGATCGAAGGAATTTCCCACGGCTGCCACCATCCAGTCGAATCGCTGAGGTCATGAGTTTGCCACTGCTGGTGTTGCTGAACTTTCATCGTGCCTACCGGATGCATGCCACTGGGCGAACCAAGATGAACTGAAAACTTGAAAAAAAAGATACCATCCCTGAAACCGGCAGTTCGCACCTGAAAATGGATGGTTGGAATACTAGTTTCCTTTTAGGATGGCCTATTTTCAGGTGCGAGCTGTTAGTTTTAGGGAGTGTAGTACAATGAGTTACAAGTCGTCCATGCTTTCTGCCACAACTTGGCGCGCCCCTTGGTTTGTAGGATGGGTATTTGCCACCCGTTATTGGGACCCCTCAAAAAGTGTGGGACCCCCTCAAAGTCCTCCAAGAATATGAAAAAATCGGTTGTTTTTTTTTTTGTACGATTGAAACTAGATGGTGGTTTCGAAACATCTTTTATTTTCATTGGTGGGGAAGATTCCCATTTTGACGTTCATATTTTTCAGATGGGTTGGTTCAACCATCAACCAGGAAATGATTCACCGTTTTTTTATATGGCTTTCGGGTCGATGGGACCCCGAATTCGTTGCAGGAAACGATCATCAAGACGGATATCAACTCGAGAACCGAGGTGCTGAATGGAGGAATTTAGTTACTTTAGTTGGAGTTGGAGGATTTTACTATAAATATATGTATATATATATATATACAGTCCAGATTTGTATAGCATATATGATAAATGTAAAAGATGCACCCATCTTGATGTGTGGGTTGTTTCTCTTGTTGTACCAGGAGGGTTGTTTCAAATCAAGGATGAGTGAGATGTCGTCGGAGGTGACGCCGCTCTTTCAGATCTTTCAGAGAACCCCCAGAGTCCAGCTGCATATCTGAACGTATTTCTTCTCCCACACATAGTCAACATGAAACATGTATACGATAATATTGTTTGTATAGGTGTACTTGTATAAGTATATCTATAGATATCTATACATCTATGGACTATGTATATATGTATGTATATAAATACACATGCGAAAAGTCCCTGAACACCTCCCAAAATGTGTGAACAGGTGAGTCTTTTTGTAACAACACACTACCTATTTACACACACACACAGATATATATACATATATATATATATTCTCATACACACACACATATTATCCACAATAGATTTTATTTTATGTATCATTTGGCATGTTAGATTATAAGTTACTTCATTAGTTCATATATGTGTATATATATATAAACACAATATAGTTGGATGTTCTTCAGGCCTTGATCCGTTGTGCTTGCGTGCCGCTGGCGTGTGCTTCGGTGAATTATTTTGTGCAACATCTAAGGAGGTGGCGCACAACGGGTTGCAGGGAGAGGAACATGGAAAATGTGGATACGGGAATCCCTTTATGATTCATATGGATCTTATGATTTGATGATAAAGATAGACAAAAATTTGGTGTAACAACAAAAGGTGAAGAAAGTTCGAACTGAATTGCAACACGAATCATTGAAAGCTTTCGGGCTTTGTTTTTTTTTTAAACCAGGGTTTCGCCTGGTGAGTTTGTGATTCCACCAAAGGTCGTCCAACACTCACCAAAATGCTGTCCACCAAGCAAAATCATTAGCTTGAAATGTGGGAACCTTTCCAACAGACAACTAGGGGTATACCCTTCAGGGGAATGTTAAGAAAAGATTATAGCTGGCAGGGAATCTACATGAATTTACTGAGTATAGCCTTTTCTCCAGTAAAGCGGCTGGTGCAATTGATTCTTGTGGGTCCGAAACTAACGACCACATGGGTGCCTGAGAATCTTAGCTTCAGAGCCAACTTGAAGTGTCTCATGTCACAATTCTCAGGGGTTGAAGCCACCCCCAAACAGGTCTACAAGCCACAAAAGTCATCAAAGATGTTTCTTCTTTTGATGATAATAGGTCAACAGAATGACAAAATTGAACCAGAGGATGATGTCTCCATGCTTAGTGGTGCTTGTCAAGCCGGGAAGATGAATCAAACTGGGCCAGGACAGTATTCTTCTGGGAGAAGAGGACAGGGGAAGATCGATTTTTTCAACAAGGTGTAACACGATGGGTTGATCCCATTTCCATTGGAGACTTGGTGGCATGGGTTGGTTCATTCGGTTTTTTAGAGCTTTGTAGAGTCAAGTTGTTTTTGTTTGTTTGTTTGTTTGTTTGTTTGTTGGTTGGTTGGTTTGTTTGTTTGTTTGTTTGTTTGTTTGTTTGTTTGTTTGTTTGTTGGTTCGTTCGTCCGTTCCTTCGTTCGTTCGTTTGTTTGTTTGTTTGTTTGTTTGTTTCTTTGTTTGTTCGTTTGTTTGTTTCTTTTGTTTGTCTGTCCGTTTGTTTGATTGATTGATTGATTGATTGATTGATCGATCGATCGATTGATTGATTGATCGATCGATCGATTGATTGATTGTTGTTCGATTGTTTGATCGTTTCCCTCCTCGCATCCTTTCTTAAGTACTATGCGCAAATATGTAGTAAGATCCAGTTTATGGATTTTTGTTCATCTCCGCATGTCAGATTTGTAGACACAACAAGACGATTTGCACATGAAAAGACCCTAATATTTGTGTAAAGGAAAGGGTTACGAGCAACAGGTGAAACTAAATTGAGGCATCGAGGTAGGAGGGTCACATAATTCCATTAGCCTTCCTGTGGTCATGTCGAAGCATTTCAAAGCGCTCCTCAAACACCGATTTAAAACCCGGACATGTATCATTTGGTGGACACGGGCTGACCAGTTGGAGTGGACTCAAAACACGGGTCAATGAAGTGGATGTAATATCAACTGCAAGGCGGATTTGGTCAAAAACCACTGATATTGGTGTAGTTTATTCACAGTTAGGAAAGGGCTGTATTTTATTGTATTTCCCTCAACTGGGGTGAATCCTATCTGGTGCACCTTTGTCTAATCCCCCTTTTTTCCAATCACTTGGGTGATTCATCAACAGTATATGGAGCCATGAATACTTGCTGTTTTTTTTGGGAGGGCAGCTGACCTCCCCTCAGGTCTCATGTGCTTGACGGCATTGTTCCTTCTTCGAAATGCCTGCTGCATCATGTTGGAGGATTTGAAGCAACAACCTAGGTTTGAAGAAGATGTGGGCCAGAGGGTGTTCGAAAAAAAACACGGGGTGTTAATGTTGAAGTGTTGGTGGCTTGGATGAAGACATGTGAGATTGGATGGTAGTTTTTGGGACAGCAGCTTCCATTACGTTGTTTCGACTCCTTCATTTTTCAGGTTGTTTTGGCTTCGCTTTGGATATTACTAGTATGGGAAATATGAGTTCAGGCGTTCTATCTTGGATGACAGTATGGTTTGCTATAGGCAGAATTTTAGTTTGACCCCAAAACAAGTGCAACTATAGCACTGCTAGGGGGTTGAAACAGGAACTGCTGTGAACATGCTTTTTGCCGTGAAACGACTTTATAGTTGGTAGGAATCCCTTCGGTCATGCTGAAGCCAGGACCATGTGGCCGAGCAGGTTCACTTTTGTTCCTTTGACACCTTTAAGAAGCCGCACCTCTTTGTTATTGGTCGAAACTGAGTCGAAACTGTCATCTAACATAGCTCTCTAAAATCCAGCATTTGTAGATGCATTCCCTGTATAAAGATAACAAATTTCCATTGCTATCTTGCTGCAGGGCAGCTGTTCCCACCCATACAGTCCAGAATGCTGGCCATTTGTTTGTGTTCCCAGGTGAGCCTTTTAAGATCAATCCTGTTGCCCTTTGGCTTGAGGTTTTACTGGTTTGATGGTCATCATTTGTGGCCTTTTCTACTTCAACATGTTGGATAGGCACCAAATTGGGATGGGAAGGGGCCTGCTAGGGAGGTCCTTTTGGAACACCAGGCTCCTTTTTTTGTTTTTTTTCTCTTAAATCAGAATCAGTGTTACCACTCCTGAGCGGGTTGAACTGCAGGATCAATGATGTTTTGCACTCTATGATCATGGACCAGGAGATGAAACTCTGAGAGTTTGGTGAACTGGGATTGAAACGCAAGTTTTTTTTTTTTTCCGCTGTATATATGTATATATGTATATATTATAGATTGATTCCTGATTCTTTCCTGCTTTTTTTAAAGCTCGTAGTTGCACTCAAGCACTTATTGTAAACAGGCCAGTTCCTATGAGTGAAGAAAGCAAGTACAGATGATGATGATGGCTGATGATGACTAATGATTACTGATGATGGCTGATGATGACTAATGATTACTGATGATTACTGATGATGACGATGATGATGATGATGATGATGATGGTGATGATGATGATGATGATGATGATGATGATGATGATGATGATGATGATGATGATAATGATGGTGATCGTGGTGGTAGATCGAACGGAGTGGACATGAGTTGGGGATGTGTTCTTACTTATTATGTATATTGGCGCTTGTAGATATTGGCCGCTCCATCATTCGCCAATCATTCTGGAGGAGATCATCAATCACTCCAAACCCGTGGCAAAGATGCAAAGTATCGCACCTTGAGCCACAAAAAACGTTTGCTGTTTCCCCAAGGATCTTGCAGATCCTTCTGACCTTTAGACCACATAGCGTTTAATGGATTGAAAGCTGACAAAAGAAACACAAAAAACATGCAAAAGATGTGTAAAGTATCTATAAACAATGGTCTAAACTACAAACCCTAAGTGGTGATTCGCAGGGTTGACAAAGAAAAACTTGGTTTGTCACAAAAAATGAACCCAATGATTGGGTGCTGGTGGAAAGACCCCTCACTTGGTGAACTTTAAACTCCTTTAAGAAAAAACTACCCCCCCAAATTAGGATGGAATCTGAAAAACAGCCGGTTTGCTCAGGAACATTATCTTCCAAAATCTTCATTTTTTGGGCTTCCACGTTTCATTTCTCGGGATGATAGGATAATAGGAAAAGATCCCCCCCAAATGATCATTAACGTCGGGAGCCCGCGAGCTCCAAAAAATCATGAGCTTGGCATGAACGGATACTGTAAGAATCTCTACTTTTTTCTTGGTGAGTAAACCTCAAAGAAGGTAGTTTAGGGAATCGCAGCAGAAACTAGTAAGACGGACTTAAATTGTATTCTTTTAGTTTTTTTTGTTGACAAAAGTTTTGTGAAGGATTTTTGGTGACATGTCCTACTAGAATATCTTTCTCCTGCTCAACAATTCCTACCATTATTTCCACCATTCCTCCTGCTACGACTGGAGTTTTTTTTTCATGGTGGTGAGTTGTTTTTGCATTGAAGCAGTCACTCGGTGGTTAGCACTTGGTTTTAGTATCCTAGGAAGATGTGCTTTTAATTCCACCGAGTGACCATCACGCAAGCCAACCACCACTGAAACAAATAGGTCCCTCATTTGAACTTCGTTTGGTTGAATTTTTTGGGATTGAAAGCAAGACTGCTTCAAATGTTATGGAATGTGTTTCTAGATTGTCCAATGGAAATCCTCATTTCATGTGATTTCATACCATTCTCAAGCCAAATGTAGGTACAAATAAGAAGTACATAGATATTCCAGTCCCAAGGGATCAATTTGGAATTGGTTGATCCAACCACTGTGTCGTTTTTGTTTTCAACAGGAGTCCATGATGTTCCAACACCAACAAAAATGTCGCCCCAGGTGCATAACATCTCTCGCACGCATGTTCCAGAGCGCGACATCGTCTATAGCTTTTCGCATACCCACACGGTCCCTGCTAAGGTCGAAGCGGTCAATTGGGGGATGGTTGGTTCTGGGTAAAAAGCTGGGTGCTTTCACCATCAAGTGCCATGTTGTTGTTTTCTTAGTCCTTTTGATCACCCAAACGCCACGGGGGAAACCTTCAAAGTTGGTGGGTTGATAGCCTCACTGACTGGCCATCACCTAAGCATGTTGATGGAGATCCAGCAAATCATTATATTTCAATGTATTTTTGAAGGCATATGTGCCATGGTCAATCCATTCCAGTTTTTTCTTAGGTGATGAGTGACTAGTGATGATCATCACCCCCCCCCCACATTTTGTTATGGGTTTCTATATCCATCCTTTGGTCATCGTTTGTTTTTGAACCAGATTCTTGACATTCAGCATCGTTTTTTTCTGGATAACACTGGGAAGGTTGGCACCGAAAAGGGGATTTCGTTTCGGAGGGGGTACACAGTTCTAATTTTTGGCCATGTTTTTTCTTGGGTGATAAAAAGTTGCAGGTCTTTTCAAGGGAACAGGCTTCACCAGTTCCACTTTTATCACTTTTGTGAAATTTTACTCATCTGTTCCGGCGAATAAAAAATCAGCCTTTGGGTGCAAGACATGACGAAACTGCCGTTTGCGTTGCGGTGAACCAGGTGCTGCACTACATTTGGTCCATTTATTATCTCATAGGCGAAACCGTTTTCCTGGCTTTTTTTTGGTGGTGTCAATTTCTGTGAGTGACCCAGAGGCTGACTGCTTTCAAACCTGAGAATTAAACACTACTACAGGGTTGAAAAGAAAGGATACATATTTGGTAGTCAAAGACATCTCCATCTTCACGAGGTCCTGAGATCTCAATACTCGTTTCAAGTATATTGGTGTTGAGAAGATGTTTACATCCGCTCAAGTGGTACAGTAAGTTCAGTGTAGCTTAGTTGATTCAAACAACTCATGTCGACTTAGTCAATCAGTGAGTTTACTCTTTTTTTTCCCCAAACNTTCCCCAAACAGTTTACTGTTGGGGTTCTTAATGCAACTTTAGATCTGGCCGCCTTGGTGTTGGTTGGTGTGGTCGGCTTCTTGGCCTCTGAAGTGGTCTTGTCTCCCGTTGTCTCCGGTTGTCTCCCTTTATGTGGGGGTGGGTGTTGGTTGGTGTGGTCGGCATATGGGTTCTGAAGTGGTCTTGTCTCCCGTTGTCTCCGGTTGTCTCCCTTCATATGGGGGGTGGGTGTTGGTTGGTGTGGTCGGCTTCTTGGGCTCTGAAGTGGTTTTGTCTCCCGTTGTCTCCGGTTGTTTCCCTTCATGTGGAGGGTGGGTATTGGTTGATGTGGCCGTATCTAGAACAAAAACATTCAGCAATCAAAATCACATGCTTACTGTAAACTGTTTGGGGTCTACGCTGGTGTAATTTCGATACCTGGTGCTGAAATTTTTGGCACCAAGTTTGGCACCAGTTGATGTTGATAGTTTCTACCATTACTTACCAGGGATCTAATACTTAGTACTTAATACATCCCATGTGGTTTTCAGACCAAATATTTCTGAACAAAAACCCTCTGCGTATAGTTTGATGAAGCAACATCCTATCCTTGGATCATGCGCGAAACACTGGATCCAAAAGGAAAAGCTTCAATCGACACCCAAACCGAAAGATGCTGGAATTTACCCCACGGAAATTTAACATAGATACTACAAGAATGGTGGTTTGGAAAAGATTATAACTGGGCAATTTATTATGAAACCTTAACTTGAATTAATTATTGAATTAAGGCCATTTTGGGTAGGATTCCCCTACGTCGAACTGCCCGCCCGTTGTGGGTGTCGTGAACAGCAGGCGACCAAAGTGTCCTGAAACTACCTTTGAATTGTGGTGATTAGTTCCCTTTTCTAAGACACCGTTTCCATTATCTATATGATAAATTTCCACGTCGTCAAAATGAAACTTACAAACAAACACTTCTTGGTTGTGTGTTATTCATCATCTGCAGCCTTTTAGTGGACACATACCAATATGGTGATTGATTCAATTTGGGGTTACCAGATTTGCCTTTCAGTTGCTCCAAGAAACATGGTGCCGTGGAAAGGGAACAAGTTCCAGTTCCAATATGATATGGTTGTATTCTAGACAAAGCTTAGTTCGGTGTTCACTCAGTTCACATCACTATGGAATAGCGTACGTGGAAGTGTTGAAACAGCAATATTTCCTGTAAACAAACAAACCCACATGACATGTCATTCATACTGCAACTCACTGAAAACTTCAGAACCAAAAACACACCTAGCCCACCCCGGATTTGAAACCAAAACAACATCTCTAACCTCTTCCTATCCCAAGCAATTTTGCTGACCCCTATCCCTAGATATGCACCTGACAGGGCTCTCAATACGTCTCAGCTCCACCCTCCCATGCAGTGTGCAAGGATGTTGGCAGCCTTCCACTATCAAGTGGAAGGGACCTTCACAGCCTCCTGGTGCTGTCGTGCTGTCGGCTGTTGTGTCTCTTAGGGCGAATCTGATCCGAGCGATTTTTATTTATCAGTTGAAAGTGACACAAGAAGTCACTTGAGGCAATGGTATCTGATAATACTGAAGGCATAAGGGAACATGATGAACATGTACATATCATATACTAGCACTTAGTTAACTGTTCGAGATATAAACGTCGACTGGGAATATTTCTTACATCCATTCCATCAACTCCAGCAATTTCTTCTTTTTCTAACCTGGGCAATTTCCACCGCCCACTTTGCGGCTTCGGTTCAACATGTTCTTGATGGACTCGGCCTGGGGCACCTTCAGCCCTTGTTTCCCCTTCATGCTGTCAGGAGCTGGGCAGCGCTGGAACCTGACTCACATCCCAACGCTGCCCTGATCCTGACAGCATGTTTTAGGATTTTGTTGCAACAAATCATTCCACGTGCAAATCGACGTGGCGCCGCGTAAAAATTAGAATGGCATTGAAGAATGTCGGACAATCATCTTTCTCAAACAGCGCCTCTGCAAAGGATTTCCGAATCGCGAGTGCTTGGGATTCAAATCGTGGAAAAATGGAAAAATCTCCGGTATCTTCCAACATTTCCCGGCCGGTCGGCCGGTCGACCCCGGTCGTTTTCGATTCGCATCAACATTGGACACTTTCTATTCGCGCTTTCCCAGTTCCGCATTGCCCACCATGCCAGCATTTCCGTTCCGTTCCTGTTGTTGATACGGGGCAGGCATCCCAACCCCTTCCCCGCACAGAAAAAAATACATCAGGTTGGAACATCTGAAAATCATTGAAAATCACTTCAGCCACAAAAATCTCTGAACAACTTCACAACTATCGCAGGTTGATGGCTCGCTCCGTATTATGATCAAATCCTACCCGGATCCTACCCGGATAGCCTACCTGATAGCCGGTAGAGAACAGTATCTTCCCCATAGCTCCCTATGTTGCGAATCCGATGGACTGGGTGTTGTCCATTTGAAGATACAATTTTAACCAGGACATGAAACAAACCCAAGATCCCACCATCATAGAAAAAAGATGTGATTTTAGAATCATCATGAATCATCCTTTCAAAGGACAGTACCTACAGGGGTGTGACTTTACACTACAAAATTGTGGCGACAACAAGATCAATGTGAACATAAACCTGGAGCTTGAACGAAAAAATTAGTGAAACAGCATCAGCAAACGCTGGAAAAAATCAGGAGAAAAACATGGAAGAAAACACAAAAAAAACTGTCACTTTTTGTGTTGTGCAAGTTTTCTAAAACCTCTCCGACCTGCAACTCTTGGGAGTTGCTTCTCTCACGTGAAAATGATCTGAGCGTCGAGGTCCCAACTCCAAAAGGGCACGGACCAAATGCTCAAGTTCCAACGGTGGGTTCCAGGCACACTGCACACGAATAACGAGTCGTTCCTCATCAAGTGTGCACAGAGTGTGGGACCATGGGATGGTATGAAAACACAGCAAATAACCAGCACAAAGCAAAAAGATGTACACCCTGGAAAATTAACATGGAACCTGAAAATCACCTGTTTCAGAAGGAAAACCATCTTCCAAACCTTCATTGTTAGGTTCCATGTTAATTTTCAGGGGTGTAAAAAGCTTTGACTTGAATCTGGTATTGACTTCTTTTCTGCTCCCTCCTTCCTGGACCAAGGTCATCATAGACTCATTAGAAAAGGAAGGTCCTTTGCAAACACAAAAAGGTCGACGCCATTCGAAAGGCAACTCATCTTGGATACGAAAATTCCCCTAAACCATCATTCTTTCAAAAGAGTGGGAGCCTTCACCTTTCATTTCCACATCATTGGATATGGTTCCAAAATGATTGACAAGACTCGACATGCTTCCAAACCTGTGGTCCCAGGTTTGTAGCCCTTCTTGATGAGTTCATATAGCTCATCATCACCCTAGTGCAAGCGCAATCGGCGCCTGCCTCCGTGTGATGACCAGGTTGAATGGGTTTCTTCGTTGGGCGTGGCACTCTCAGCGCGCTCATCAACCTACCCCACAAGGAACCACAAAGTATGGAGACTGGAAAGCGCTGAGGAAGTTCTCAAATGATGGCCATCACGCACTGGCCAATCTAAAATCTGCCGTTGAAGCCAAATGCCGCGGGGCGAAAAGTGTAAAGCTTGCACACTCAACGTACGTTGCTGCACACGGACCCGGAAAAGATACTTATACATGATAATCTCTTCAAAAGAACAGGTGATGTGGCAACATTCCCTTGAATTACGTTTTGAAGAATCCAAACTGTAAATGTAAATGCTATGATAAATACTGTAAATACTGCTAATCCAAGAAATGTACAGAACCAGTTGATAGTTCATGTCACGATGCGCAAAATTTATACATTTAGTTTGTATAGTGAACACTGGATTTCTGAAATATCGAAAGGATCGTTCAACCTCTGTGTACGAATCATTGATATCACTGAATCACAGATGTGCGACCTGCCGTTCCATGCCCACAAACTGGCAGAGTTGGACTCAACAAAATCGTAAAAAAGCGGAGTGTTTGCGATACCTAACAGGTACCAATAGGATCCATGTATGGTATATTTACCTACATTCACAGTATACGTTCATCACAAAGATTTGCAAAAATAGATTTCTAACTCCATTGAGCTCTGCATGTGTCTTAGGACTTCTGAACTTCTACCCTCCAGGAAACTAACATAGCCCCGGAATATAGGCCATCCAAACAGGAAATATCATCTTCCAACCATCGATTTTAGAGGCTGTGTTAGTTTCAGGGGCTGGTAATTCATCCCCCCAAGCCGATTCCTTTCGGCATCAACTTCAGGCTGCGTTCCAATCGAGCAATGACCACGTCCTGGCATCGGCTTTGAACCAAAAAAACTGGCCCATAGGATGCATGAATGGTATATCTATACCTACGTGAATGGTTGATTTTCATGGTAAATGTATACTATAGACAAATATTTTACCATTCATGAATCCTATGGGTTGCTTCTTGTCAAATAAAAAACATGGACTCAGATTGACTGCAGATTTTTCGAAAAGTTTGCCATTCCTTGGCCAAATCGACTGGTTATTGGTTGTTGTTTGTCTTTTCAAGATTTCCTCATCCTTTTGCAATGCTGGCATGTGAGAATGGCAAATGAAAAAGAGTTGAGTCCCCTATTTTGATGACGACATGAAACCATGTCTGAAGTGCCGAAAGATTTTGAAGGAATTCAAAAACGGAAGAAACACAGTTCAACGGGACAGTGCATCTATGATCCAATCACCTGCAAACATTCATGTATGACGAAATCTATATGCAAATATATACATGTGTATGCATACTAAAGGCTAAACAAAAACTGATCTATACGATGCGGTCATAAATGTTTCAAAAGTGCTTGAGAACAAAAACTGTGGGTTCAATCTAGGTAACAGCTCAAGTGTCACCATGATAATTCAGTGATGCCCCGAATGAATACACCATTGTTAGTACCATACATCTGTGCATGCATCAAACACCTCAAGAGAAAAAAAACAACCTGCTGATAGTTACGGCTAATCAAAGGCATGGAAATAAAAACACGCAACCAACCTGCAGCTGGTTGAATTCGCACATCTTTTAGTTTCTTTGTTGTCCCATTTATGGCCACAAAAAACATCAAAACAAATGCCGGATCCTGATCCAGTAGTTCGATCAACACCACATCTTCCTTTCCAACGCGGAGGTGGCTCACCTCGAGTCACGTGAAATACATACACATTCGTTCAAAGGCTCCATGGGATCGCTCCGTTGTAATTTATATGAGTGATACTGTTGATAGAAGAAATCCTGCACCTGGGATGCACAAAATCTTGTAAACAATGGGATAAACTACATATCAACTGGTGCAGGATTTCGGCCATCAACAGCAGTGATAAGCCATCCTTACAAACATGATTCAGCCCCTAATTCCCAAACACTCAGCTTTTCGTTGCGTTTCTTTTTAAAGGGAATCCGAGGAAAAGAAAATTGGAAGCCCAGCAAAAGAGCTTCAATGTATAGCCGCATACATTAATATTTATGTACCTTAATTGCGGCAAGATTTTTTCCAGGCAAATGTAAGTATACGGTATATTTGCCTCACTAAAAAATCCGGTGCAGCTTACGTGACCTGGTGACCTGTAAGGGGCATCACTCACGGCCTCACTCATCGAACCCATGAAAGACCTACGACTTTGGGCCTTATCTTCTCCTGTCTATGACCAAAACGAATCAGTGCGGTATGCATGAAAAGGTGAGGCATGTAACTTTTGAATATGAAATAGCGTACCTATGCCATAGGGGACCAACCTATATCTGAATCATACATATGTAATACCATAAGGAACAATATGTGAACAATCTATTTACATCATATGATCTGTCGACATGTGAATTTTCAACCGTGGATTTGTTCCTTTCCAAAAATAACAGGAAACCAACCTCTTTGGCTAAGTTGGATCCAAGTTGCATGATCAAAATGTGGCTCTTCCATAGCAGCAATTCGATGTGCAGCATCTCGTGCCTCCTTGCACCATTGTATATCCCAGCCTTGGAATGTGTTGAATTTCTTGATGATTCTGAGTGAGCTGAAGTCAGGGGAATCTTCTGCCCCCAAAAACCTGTCAACACTATGTTTAAGCATATGCCAGTACCCTCCCTGAAACTAGCGTTTTTTTGTTGGGAGAAACGATCCTTTCATTTTGGGGCAAAAGGCCTATTTGCAGGGGGCGAACTGTTAGTTTAAGGGGAACCTGCGTTTTTCTGAAACAAGATGGTTTCCCTTCCAAACGCTACCTGTGAAAGGGTCAGGTCCTGTGACGTCGCTATAATTTGATTAGCGAGTTTTTCCCTTCAAAATTCCCCAGTGGAGAATGAAGGTTCATATCGGTTGGGATCCTCAACTTGTTCCTAAAAAGAGGCGAATTTTCTCCGGGGCGATGATGCAAATTGGAACATTTTACCAGGTAAGTGGGAAACTAAAAAAATTGAAACCACCAAACCATATAATGATGGTTGTTGATGGTGTATGAAGGAACCACACCAACCATACATCAATTAACAAACTGGGTAACCACCTATTATGCTGGTGTTTAATGGTCTTTGGTAAACACCAGGGTGTGCTCAAAGCCAGAATTTTTTGTGCCCAGCATCTTTCCAAGTCGCTTCCCGACTTCCCAGCCTTTCGGAAGGTCCAGCAAAAATGGTGAAAATCAACACGTTGATCCAGTTGGTCTTATGAACGTCTTAGTGTTTTTTTAAGGACCTGGCAGTTCTGCGATCGTGACCTTTTTGGGATGGTGAGTTTACGTGACCCTTTTAAGGGGTTGGGTTAAGTGACTTCCAACGATCGGGGATGAAGTTTGGTCACGACTTGAATCCCCTGAAAGACAATATGTTTTGGAGTAGTACTAATTCGCAACACTAATGACCTAACACATTTAACACTGCAAGTTTGGTAACCCTTAAACTTTAGCTAGCTGAGCTAATTACCTTCTGGTAAACTAACATAGCTGGCTGGAATATCCCCATTTTTTAATAGGAAATACATCCGCAATCCGGATCCATGTTCCATTGCCATCCTCTTTTTGGTTACCTCCCTGTTTTTTCAGAATCTCTGCCTGAGCCTGCCGGCGTTGGTGCTCCAAAGCGAAAGCTCGGGCATGCGAAACAGGGATGTTCAAAGCATCAGCCAGATCGACCAAGGACATTTTGCCCCAAAGCTTCCTAGCAAGCACCAGAAACCTCAGTTTTTTTTGCCCATGTAGGCTGTTTTGGTACATGGTATTTATTTTGGGCAATTTGGCACCAGTTGATGTTGATAGTTTCTACGATTACTTACTTACCAGGGATCTAATACTTCTGGGCAATTTATTACAAATCCTTAACCTGATTGTTTCGGCCATTTCGGGGGGAGGATTCCCTTACTAAATCACCAGTTGGGGTGACCTCGGCGGTTTCGTCGTTATAAATTGCCCAAATGGTATATCTACTGAATCAACTTGGATGTTGTTTCATACTGTTGATGGTTCAGAAATCCGGTAAACTCACCAGTTGAGGTTGGTAGTTCAAATCACAAAATTTACAAGGGTTGTGTCAACCTATTGGATCATTAACTATCCCAGGATATGTTTACCAATAGGATCCATGCATAGAATGTTTGCCATGCAAATACCACCAAAAGACAACAACCAAATGTAACTCACTATATGAATATACCACCTACATGGATCCTGCAGATTTATTGTTCACCTGGCTACTGAAGTTTTTTGTTCCTGGTCCCCTGGCCAAAATCTATCACATCCCCATGCATTACCAAAGTCACCGATCTGCTGCAATTTCCTGGGCAAGGATGGCATCGGATGGCTATGGATCCCACAACGGCGGCTGTCAAACTATGCATATTATACCAAAAGCACAAAGAGTTTTCAACTAGGAAATCATCCAAACAAAAACCAATTAATTAGATTTCGATTTCAACTTATCTGAAACATCTGCTGGTGAGAGTGAAAAAAAAACTTTCTTAAGGGTCCCGGGGAAATGGGTGAATATATTGAAAATGTATCAAATACCTGCAGCCATTCAACTCCTACAGTAGCTTGGTAGATCTTGGTAGTCATGGCATGGAGAAGTGTACCCACGTGTCAAGGTGCCAAAAATTGAGTTTAAGGATGTATTTCCCCATCCAGTACGTGGAAAATGTGCATTAGTAATCCTGGTTGGTCCATGATGCTGGGACATGAAAACTTTCAAAGTAAGTCTGCAGTTCTTACAGAATAAGCATCATACAGTATATATTCATATATATATATATCATTTTAAATCTATTGGTGTATATAATGGATATTCCGATTATCTTTCGGAACCTGGTGGTTTTTTCACCCCCAAAACTCTGAATCCGGATTCTTGGAAGTAATACCTTTTGAGTTTTTTCCCAAATTAAACTACTTCACACGAAGACTTGAAGCGCTTAAAGATCACCCATTGTGATGATTGTTTCCACATTTCACCCCTACACCAAGTCTCATGTACAGCTGGAGATGCCACTCCTACTGGTGTCAATCGACTTGATCCGCCTGCGGTGATACGCATACGATATCCATCCAAAGAATGTGGATCTTCTCTAGCTGCCATATGTAGCTCTTGCAGTCCAACGATGTGCTTCAAATGCACCGATGCCAAGAAGTCCTGCAGGGACACCCCTTTGTGACCTCCAGTTTAACAAGGGGGTATATATAACTGGAGGACGATTCACCCCTTTCCACGGAATTTTTCACTGCATGTAACGGGGGGTTGGGGTAGGAAGTAGGAACTCCGGACAAAGAAAGGCGTAACAATTTCTTCACACGTTGTTTGCATCATTCTTCTAGTTGGTGGTTTCAATCCATTTGAAAAATAATAGTCAAATTGGATCATTTCCCCAAGTAGCGGTGAAAATAAAAAATCTTTGAAACCACCAACCAGTTTTTGGCTGGGTGGGAAATGGTTGGAAAAACCCCTTCCCCCAAAACTAACAGCGAGTTTATTGCGAGTTTATTGCCTGATGTTCTATTTTTGGTTGGAAGATGAAACGGTCCTTTTAAACGGCCCCGGCCTCCGGGCTCAATCTCTAGCAAACTAACATATCCCCCCAACAAGGCATTTTTGTTTGAAGATGATTTTCCCTTTCCCCAGGTGCGGGATATGGACTTGTTGCCTGTCAGGCTATTTTGTGTGTTTTGGGGGTGGGCCAAAAAAAATCTGGAGCCCATATGAGCTACGGACAAAATGATTTGTTTGGGGAAAATGCGGGCTACTCATATCATCCAGTATATTGAGATGCGCAACACCGAGTTCTGAGCCCCCAGGAAAGAGCGTGGCTTTCCTGGAAGAGGTACGGCCATGGATTTCTTTGCACAACGACAACGACGACAACGACGACAACGACAACAACGACAACATCGACAACAACAACAACAACAACAACAACGAAAACAGCTAAAACAGCTGTTAAATTGATGAATTTGGGTCAAATCAACATCTATAGAACGCCACCCATCTAGATCATTTGGCGTTTCATTTCAGGTCTAAAAAGTCTAAGGGGTCAAGAACCGATATCAATAGACACGAAAAACACATTACCATTATTTTAAACCAGGACACTTAAATTACAAGTACAAATGGAAGTATATATGGAAAAAGTATAAATTAATAGATTATAAACATAAAAAAACTTGGAAATCATGACAAAAATCCTGGGTTTAGTCAATTGCTATGTATATACGCTTTTAGAGGCACTGTATACATCTTGTTTGGCCAACCTGACCCCCCCTTGGAGAACGAGATCCACCGATCCCCGTCCTCATCGGCTTTCGTAGGTGGTTCCGGTTGGACAGGAAGCCACGATAAGAAAAGCTCCACTGAAGAGTTCTCAGCCTCGATCCGTCACGGGATCGTGTTAGGCGGCCTCCACCCCAGGTGAAACATATGCCCCCCCGTCAAATTGGATCATGTTCCCCAATTTTTTGCGGGCTGAAAAATAAACAAATCTTTGAAACCACCATCTGATAGCATCATCTAGAAATATACCTCACTAAGAAACCAGGGGCTTGCTAGCTCCATTTTCTCCCACCCCATTATGAAGAGATGTAAGTTTAATCCCCAAAATCCAAGTGGCTCCTTGCACCAAGCACCGCCGGCAAGCTCATGTTTAAAGGTGAACATTCGAAAACGGCAAGACTCGACAGCCAGTTGATCTAGTTGAGAAGAACATTGAAGCCTCTTTAAAAAATCGGCCCCTGTCCCACACAGCCATTTAAAGGTAGAGAGATTAAAGAGTGGGAATTCCGCGGAGCAAAAATTCAAAAATGACTATAGTTGGTGGTTTCAATCATCTGAAAATCCACAAATAGTGGTGATATTCAAAACTTCTTGAAGCCACCACCTAGATTCGATGAACACGGAATTCCACCCAAAACATTGACTAGGAAGAATCTCTCGGAAAAAAGCCGCGATGAACATACAATTCCTTTCACAAATACCATTCCTCAGGATCCCCCCAAAAAAAAACACGCAAATTCGAGATCATCATGAATTGCCCAAATATCTCGGATTTGTTTCACCTGTCAAGGCTATACAGGTTACCGCCGTAATCATCATGGCTAGCAACCGATGATTCCCAGCGAAACAAGAAACACCAATCCTGGATACCCAACTGGCACTTATACGAATTCATGGACTTACAGTACGGCCTCTGAACAGGCCACAAAAAAAAGGCTCCCTATCGTTACAAGGGGATCGTTTTTGACAAATTTGGGCCGATGAGCTTACAGACTTCCCTCCAAGGTCGTCCATGATCTAACCATAGTACGAAGGCTTTTCTCAAGTTTCACCCCCATCTCAACAATAGGGAGCTATATGTGCCAGGGTCAAAACTCCTTTTATTGGGGATGGTCATCCCACCTTTGATAGGGAATCCTTAAAAAGGGTATACAAACCCCTACTATAAGGTTGATGACTATCCCCTGTTATATATGGAGTTTTCACCCCAGCACAAATGGTCATCAATAGTGTTCAGTCATGCATGCAAATTGTTCTTGCAGTGAATCATCTTCAAACAAATAGGTGAAAATCAACAATCACCAAAGACTTCAGGTTCCTAAAATCAACAAATCACCAAATAACACACGGCTGACAGTTTTCGGCGAACACGTATTAACTGTAGTATAATATTACAGTCAACTGCGCATCAACAACAACAACAACAACAACAACAACAACAACAACAAGAACAACAACAACAACAACAACAACAACAACAACAACAACAACAACAACAACAACAACAAACGCTACATTGCCATACAAATGCTATTTAACCACAAACAATTCAAGCTGGTGAAAAAACCCCATCAAACATCCCCACCTCTTCCAAAACTAAAGGTCCAAGTGGCATGTTCCGAGGTCTCTTCGTGGGCGTCGGCATCCTGAGATGCAGATCTGGAAATCGGGAAATCTGGGGAAATCATCTGGGCTCACCTGAAAATCAGGCCCGCTGGGTCCCAGGAGATTCCTTTTAACTTACACCCCCGAAAACTAACGGCCGGAACCTGAAAAAGGCCTTTAAAGGAAAAGGAAAAACATCTACAAACTACCAATTGTTGGGTTCCATGTTAGTTTTCCAGGGTGTAACCATCATTTTCCGGTTCCAGCCTGTTAAATCTAGGATTCCGGATAATCTGAATTGAGGGAATATTTTTTGGGGATTTTTTTGGGGGGGAGATTCCCTTACTAAACCATCATTGAAGGTGTAGTTTGCCCAGATTGAAATGAAACAGTGTCGAACAAGAATTTGAAAGAGTCCGATCCCTCGTGTTTGATTCACACCTGCTACTATACTACATGCAATTAAGGTGACGTGTCATAACCAAATAATTACTTATCAAATCAAGTGCGGTCATATGCAAAGAAATGATATCTCGTGTAGAGTTTGATAGTGCATGATAATTTGATTTCCCTGCCTCTTTGCACCGACCGATTGAAATGACCATTTTGAACATATCTGACCAAGTGGTGAAAACAATGATAAGAATCGAAATATACATCATGTAGTATTGATAATGTATACCTGGATCTTCAAAAGGGTGCTGAATGGATGATAAGGGGTGCCCTTATACCATGTTTTAGGTTTCAATCGGCACTGTTTGGAAGACGCTGGTACAGAAATCTATCATGTGTCATGTGTCTACTTTCATACTCCAAGGATCCATGTACGGTATATTTACCTAAATACATTCACCATAAAAGTCAACCAAATGTGAATGTAGGTATAAATATACCTTACATGGATCCTATGGGATACAAATACAACCAACAAAAAACAACGATTCCCCTACGTGCCAACCCCCAAAACCTCATTGCCAAAATAAAAAACATGTCCCGAGAGGCTGTGAGTGGCACTTCCACGCGTCCCGGCATGAGATCTCGAATAAAGACTTGACCTTACAAAACGCTGACTAAAACCCCCCCCCCCTTTTTCTAGAGACTCCATGTGAAAATGTATGGCCTATTTACCTACATTTGGGATCATTTGGGTACTTTAAAAGGGTAGATGATGTAGATGTATAGGAAAATAGTTTTTTTTACAGGGGCATTCAATTGCTGTTAGTTTTAGGGAGAAAAACTCATTCCACCAATTTGCATGGAATAAACTTCACACCCGAAGTTGTGTGATCGAGCGTTTTTATCATAACTGGTCAACCTGCCCCACCCCTAACGTACCCCCCAGAAATAACGCCATATTAGGGGCTTATTGACCATTGGTTCCCTTAACAAGGCTTGATTAAACGTTTCTGAGGGGGGTGGATTACCGGGGGGTTAGGTTGACCAGCTATGAAATTTACCAAGTGACCACTGGCCAACAGCGATGGTCCAGACACACTGGAAAAGCTGCCGGTGGAAAAAACCCGAAAGCGTAGAAGTTGATCCTCACCAGTGATGAACGAGGATCGTCGACCAACGGGCCAGTGTGAGGAAACGTTGAAAAAAAACATGCTTGTTTTTTCGCTACTACTGTAGCAATGTAACAGTTGACATATGACATATGGAGAATCTAAGGTTCTTGGAAAAGTGTAGCTATATCTCTTAATTTGTGCCAAAAGTCTTTCACTGGACGGAGGAATGGAAATGGAGCTTTTTCTTTCTATGAAAGTATATATAAATATTTATAGCTAGAAAAAAAGATCGACACATTCCTCACGGACTCCATCAAAGGATGATCATTAAAAGCCGTATCCTCCTCTCCTGTTGTGGATGGTCATCCAGGAGTCATTAGACCTGACACGACCTGACTTTGCTTTGGAACATCCTCCCTGAAACTAACATAGCACCTGAAAATTTGCTTGGTTGAAAGACTAGTTCCTTTTGGGATGGCCTATTTTCAGGGGCTATGTTAGTTTTAGGGAAGGTATGTCTGCTTAATTTACCACTCTTCCTCCAACAATGGGAGGATATATCAACGTCACCTCGAATCTTCTTCACTTCCATGAATTGTGGGACTGACGAAATTGTAAAGTCTTTCAACCCTTCCCCCCCTTTCCAAGCAAAACGATGAGGAACCACAAGGGGAGCAGCAGGATCTGACTGATACCCTTAATGGCTGCATGTCCATGCCCCCGGTACCATGGTACCATTCCCAAAAACCCGACCCCCAACAATCCAACCTGTGAAAAGACTTCCAAATCCTTGGTGTCATTTGTCATTTTAACACATGTTGCATGCAATTTTTCTCCATCCGGCTCCCGTTTTTTTCTACCTGATTTTCACGGGGGGTGACCCTTGAAACATATACCTTCGAGTTGAAAACTATATAGACCATATGTTTTTTTTTTGGTCTTTGTACTGAAGATATCTTTGATTCTATTAAAGTAGGGTTGAACCTTTATTAAAATGCCTTTTCTTTTTTCAATAGATGGTCAAAGGTTCAGCAAGGGCAAGGATGGATCCATGCCCAAATATATATGACATTTATACATTCCTCTTGGGATTTTGAATGTTCTAATTTCACAAGCTGATGAAAGAAGCATTACTATAGTTGCTGTTTTCTTCCCTCTCGTCTTTTAAAAAAAAATCAGACTTGTATCAACATGTTGCATAAATAGATCTTCCCTAAGCATCGGGGGGGGTGGTCTCAAAAACAAAAAATACCCACCGGAAGTTGAACAGTTCGCCCCTGAAAATGGATGGTTGGAAGACTACTCACCTTTTGGGAGGGTAACTTTTCAGGGGCTATGTTAAACTTCGGGAGGTAATCGTTGAGTTTCACAACCTTGATTTGAAGGACACAATTCCCAAAGAAAAACTAACAGTAAGGAAACCGCCCCTGAAAATAGGCCTTTCCGCTGACCCCAAAAAGAAACGAACAAGTATTCCAACCATTCATTTTCAGGGGCTACTGGTTGATGGAAGAATTCCCAAACAACCACCTGACATGTATAAAACCCTATAAATCATGTTAGATTCTCCACATCAACTGTAAATAATGGTAGGTTCATCCATTTTCAGCTGCAAACTGGCCGTTAGTTTCAGGGAGGGTAAACATGTTATTTTCCAACCTGCAAAGCCAAGGTCCAGGGCCCCAAAAAAAGTGAAATTAATCATGTTTCATGGCTGGTCAACATACCCCATGAAAGGTACCCCCATGACAAATAAGGCCTTCACAACGGTTTATTAACCATAGTTGTTCCCTTAATAAGGCCTTATTAAGGCGTTATTTCTCATGGAGGTACCTTACATGGGGGTAGGTTGACCAGCCATGAATGTTGACCTTGGTAATTTGGGTCCTGGATTTTTCTCAATTGGCAAGACTTGAACCTACACCCTGGAAGATTAACGGCTGGAACATGTCCCCATGGAGGTTTGGTTCAGATCATTTTCCTTTCTAAATGGTTGATTAGTAGGTTCCACGTTAATCTTTCAGGGTGTATTGGACCTTATAATTGAATGCCGGGGAAAAAACAACTACCTTGGAGGGATCTGGCAATGCTAAGTGAAAAGAAACCTGTTTCTATATCATTTACATGTATATAAATCTGAATAAATTCGAATACACAATATATATACATATGTAAACACATAGAATACCTATAAACACCCAAAAAGCCAAACAAATCATGTCTTTGTAGATCTATCTTTTGAAGGGTTGATCGTTTTTTTTTCAGGTGCTTGGGCTGTGTCATGTCGCTGTCGTCACCCTTGCAGTTCTAGCATCTTTAACGTTGCCATCCAACCATTCCACGTGGCGTGAGTAGCTCGACACTTTGGCCACGCCACTCTTCCACACTTGGCAGCCCAGAAAAACTTCCACATAAACCTGCGGTCCGTGGGTCGCAGGTTGGAACCCTACACTTCAGCCAAGGGCATCTTATGTGACACTGCCCGGAAAGAGAGACAGAGACACACAGAGAGCCAAAGGTTGGCAAGTGTTAAGGTGATGATCATGATTTGTCAGCCAGCATCTCTCTCGAACCTAACATACTCCACCACCCTTCAGAAAAATGATTTGCTTTTTGGATGTTTCCTGAGATTTTTGGAATTCATTCTAACAGAATTGTTTCAACTAATTTCCTGAGTGTGCGCGATTCCGGTATGTGCCAACATGAAAAAGGGAACATGTACATATACTCATATTTAGGTATATATATACATATTTCTATTTATATAATATATATCTCAATTAATCTAGTATATGTTATACTTGCACAGGCCTTCAAAGCCTCCACCTAGCATGTACCTGCATAGATGGCCCATGTCAATTAGTTTCTAGCACTGGGATTGCCAAAAGGGGTGGAAGTCGGGGTCGCATCAAGCTAGCAGCCCAAGAACCTTCCAACACCACTGGTTATATCAAGGGCAACTTCCATTTATTGGTATATCCATGGCCCCCTACTGTTCGCCACCTTTTGGGAGTTTGGTCATCTACTTTCACTGGTGTGTATTGGAAAATTTGAATTTTAACATAATATATGATCTGTACAAGGTGGGCCCCGATCCAATCATAAATGGGGTGAAATATGCCCTACAAGTATAGTGAAATAACCCCAGTCACCTATTTATCAGGCCATTTGTAGGGTGTATAACTCCACTTACAACTGGTAGGGGCCCACCTGGTACCAACATTTTGCCAAACAAATATCCCATGACATTCCCATGACATCCTTTCCGAATTTTTCAAAATCCCGTTGTTTTCACACCCATACACCGGACTGGTTCCAAAATCAAATCAGTCAAAAAGCCGTGCTTGGCAAAGGTCCGGCTGCAGTGATACCATCCAAAGACACACGAAGAAAACCCAAGGGTAAGGGATGTCGAAGAGCACAGGCATCCGTAGAGGCATCCTGGATGGCCGGGCAGGATGCGAAAAAAAATTCACAGCATATATCTAAGAAAAGCCCCAACTTACCCTTGGAGCATACCCTTAAGGAATCCTTAAACCCCCAAATGAAAGGAATTCCTTCATAGACCGTTGGTTTGGGGTCTGGGGTATGTTTCAGGGGTATGTTGGAAAATTCTTAGAATACATTCTTCACCTGAATCAACCCCCCAAAACCTCGACTCAACAAGAAACTCGACGGATTTAGTTGGTGTTTTTTCCACCCATTTGAACAATATATCAGTCGAATTGGATCGGAACGCCAAAATCTTCCGAGGTGAAAAAAAGAACATATGTTTGAAAGCACCAAACAAATGATATGTTCCTAAACATATTAAGCCAAGGTGCCTGGCAATTCTTTGTGACCTTTTTTTGGTATGCTTAAGTGATCCTTTCAAAGATTAAGTGACCTCCAACTACATGGGGGATAAAAAGGTCACTTGGGGGATAAAAGGTCACTTGGAATTACCTGATGACCACATATGACCACGTGTTTTATGTTGTCTTCCACTGGAATCTTTAACTCGTCTGGATCTTGGCTATGAAACATTGCGCGCCAACCACCTCTTACTAAAAACCATCTGCAGCTTTAGGTCAGCCAACAGGAAAACTAGAATCGTTTTTTTGGTTTAGACTTAGACCATGATGTTTGAACTTTTATAACCCCAAAAAATAGGTCACAAAGCACATAATTCCATCCAAGTATAATTGAAGGGTTTTCCGCTGTCTCCATCTTTTGCTTGTGGACGTCACGATTTTGTTGTTCAAATCTCAAGTAAATCAACCTTGATTTGGAACACTCACTGACGCCATCATGTGGCATGTAGTCATCACATTCACTAAAGGGGAAACGCAACAACAATTCCTCGGACCCTCCAATACATGAATATCTTTTACACTCAAAAGTGTGAGAATAAGAGCCACGGGGTAACAATACAACAATTTCTGTCCCGACACGCAAGTCTTTTCTATTCTATTGGTATACACTTTTAATAGGGTAACAAATTCAGCAATTCAGAGATGAATACAGATTCTTTCTGAAACAGATTCAAGTCAAACACTCAGAAAATAGACTTCGAAAGCGAACACGTCATTGCCATGCCCCCCAACAATGATTTCTGGGGGGATGGGGCGTTCTATATTTAAATACGAGCCCTGATATTTCATTGATTTTTCAACGAAGACACACCGGTTTTCGGAAAACAAACACGAACAAAACAACAACCTTCAATTGCTCGAGGTTCAATGGGCACTGCTACCATGTTGGGTATCACAATCAAATCTGCCACCACGTCATCCACAGTTTCCCGAACAAAGTTGTAGAGATTCGGAAACATTTCGCCCCCTGCTTCGGTTGGATCCGGTTTGGCTGAAGCTAAAAAAAATCAAGAACCACTCAAGGTGGGACCCCTACAATCGTTGTAAATGGAGTTTTTTCGCCCCTACGAATATGGCGATGATTTTGGGGGTTACATGTCGAATTTCTAACTTCCATATGGTTTTAAAAAAGTGGTCATCTGTTTTTTTCAGAGGCAAAAATTCCACCATGTGCATGTCACTTTATCAGCTGGGTGGCCCTTAAGGGCCACCAGCGCATCATTCCATATATCAGAAGCAATCTTCGAGTGAGGACTGCTCAGTGGAGAGTGGGTGGGCACAAACTTCACAAGAATAAGGACTGCTTCCAATTTTTGAGCAATTTTTTAACTATATATAACCCTCAACCCTCCTGAAAAGAGTCACAACCCCCATTTGTTACGAGTAGGGGCCCAATTTGTTGAATGTGAATCTATAATTCTTTTTCATCTGAAGTACGTATTCATGATATTATTTTATCATGCAGGTCATCGAGCTAAATTGACCAATTCACCGCAGAAAACCTGCTTGTTGGAAAACATCAGACTCTTCTGGTGCACATGGCCCATAAAAACCACCCTTGATCCCATGACGTCCAATTCACCTTCTGGTGAAACAAAACAAAGAACACATTTCAGTTTCTCTTGTAAGGAGGGCCAACACCTACCTACCGAATTGATTTGGGGAATTGAAATGGAGTTGATTTCACTGAAAGACGAAAAAACAAATCCTGAGTCGTGTTCCGGTACTAGTGTTGATGGTTCAGAAATCCTGCTAACCAGTTGAGCTTGGTAGTTTTCTCCGATGATTTACAGGGTTTTTAGCACCATCCCAGGTGGCGATCGTCAAGAGTACCAATCAACCAGGAGTTGATACCACTTGGCAGTACCAAGCCTGAATCCTCCAAGGCATAATGCTATAACAATTCTAAGGGGAACAACTTCTTTCTTACTATGAAAGGTCAATTCCATCTACAAAGGAAGTATCAATCACACAAATGTGAAAGGAACAAAATAGCAGCTAAAGATCTTTCAATCAATCTATCTTTTGAATTCTTTTGGTTCAAATTTTGCCAAAAAAATTCAAGATTCAAAAATTACACCCCCCCGAAGATTCACGACATAGAACCCCATGTGAATCTTCCGGGGGTGTAGGCTGTCACCACATTTCAGGGCCTGTTTTGATGGTCAGGTCGATGATGGGCCGATCTAAACAGGTGATCGAAACTCCACCGACTGGATTCAAAGAGTCCAATAAAGGTTGAAGCCCAAGGCGCAAGCTGCCTCTGAAGTGCAGAAAAAGGTGTGTTTGTTATTTTTTGTTGTTTCTCTTCAGGTTCTCGGGGAGGGAAGACTATATAGTTGGTGGTTGAACCAACCCATTTGAAAAAAACAGTATATAGTCTCAAATTGGATCATTTCCAATTTGAAAGGGGTGAAAATTTTAAAAACATATTTGTAACCACCACCTAGAAGAGCCCAAATAGGCGTTGCGTCTTGTTGTTTTAATATCATAGTATTATAGATCGATGTATAGATTTAGAGATCACTTAATTTGAATTTATAGATGTGTTTGATTGTTTTTGTATATCATAGAAATGAATCAAAGATCAAATATATTAAAACTGCAAGAGAGTACATCATTCACGCTGGCAATACAGGCAGACTCAAGGACAATACGTCAAATCCTTCAAACTGAAGGAAGGTTAGCGCCCGGTTCAATGAAGAAAAGGTACCATGCTAATCCTTACCACATTTGACGGGAAACTACCCCAAACCAACATGGAAAAACGGATTAAAAACCATAAGCTGCGGAGTAAATGAACCACATTCTCAAAGACATTTTTGCTTTTCTTCATTTTTGCTTTGCCTACCTTGTCTGCAAGGAAAAACATGTATACATATCTTTGACTTCCAGGGCATGAACATCTGCTAGCTTCCAAATATTTCCATACCCCCCTTACAAAAATCAACAACATGAAACCCCAAAAGATTTTGCTTCAAAATAATTGTCGTTTTCATGGAGGGGTGGAAAACGTTGATTTTCAGGGTTCCCAGCTGGCACCTTGGATAGTGATATCGCACACTTGGAGTGATGCAACACCTCAAGGAATGCAAGGCTAACCTAAGGGTAACCTAACCCCACCCAATGCCACCTAAGACCCTTAAGAAATAATACGGCCTTATGATCAGGGACCTATGAAGACTCATTGGTTTCCCTCAATAAGGCCTTAACCTGTTGGGGCGGGCTATTTCTTGGGGGAAACGTGGCATTGAGGGGGGGCACCCTTAGATTCCCATGATTTTCGGACAATCCTGGGAACTCAGGTCGGTTCAGGGTCCCAAGCGTTTTACACGTCACCCGAGAAGATATTTGGAACCCCCCAAAACCTTCTGAGGAGGTATTTGGATGTCTAAGGAGAAAGAATTAACAACAAAAAAAGGTGGTTTGAACCTACAACCCCCACCCACACACCCCAGTTAAAAGAAACAATCAAAAGGTGTCAAAGCTACCTGAAGATTCTTTAAAGAGATACTTTGAAAAACGCACTCCTTGTGGCGAATCTGGGAGCTTTATGTGAAAAACAAACAAAAACAAGAACACTGAAACCTGCTTGGGTCTAGCAACCCCATCCTAAAAGGAATGGTGAGTCAAATTTGATACTGATACTGTTGGACATCAAGAAAAGCCGCAGCACCATACACCCCTGCCGGAACAACTACAAGTTTAATGAACAGTTCTTTTCACATCATGTATAGCTTACTTTAAAATTCTCATACATATACCTGGTTGTTTTAACCAATTTCAAAAATATGAGTCAATTTGGATGATTTCCCCAAGTAGGAATGCAACATAAAAAATCTTTGACACCACCATCTAGGGATATGTGATCCTTTTCCAGGAGGATATATCTGGGCAATTTATTATTGCAAATCCCTAATCTGAATGTTTCGGCCATTTTTGGGTAGGATTCCCTTACTGTTTCGCTACCTTTTGGGGATGACCAACTGGCGGGAACGGTCGTTATAAATTGCCTAGATATATAGGCAATTGAGCACCCCTTAGGATTGAATTGGCACCGCTTGGAAGGTGCTGGTAGTCATCACCTTTACCGCTGGCAATGCTCAACCTTTTGAGGTAAATTTCCCCCATCTCGATCCGCCCCTGAAATCCGTCCAAGAGACCGGCAGAGAATTCGAGCATCCCATTCCCTGAGGTTTTTCCAAGGTCAGGCCCCCCAAAACAAGCAGTTATACATGGAGTTATAACTATAACATTTAACTGACCCCTTCCTGGAACCCTAAACTAACAACCAGATTTTTATGGTTGGAAATCATCAAACAACCATTTAGAACTGGGTGTTTGAGTTAGAAGTAGGGATGGAAAAGATTTCACCCCAGTGAAAGCCATGTATTTTCGGCCATTTGTGAGAGTTTAATATATAGAACTCAACTTATAACGATCGTCAGGGCCCACCTTCTATGACATTTTCTCCAGAACTTTGGCACTTCAGAAAGGGGGTGTCTATGAGACTTCCTGGAAAATATCTCAAACTAACTGATGGCACTTGAAACGTACCGTTCATGGAAGGAAATCCTGCACCACCTGGAATGTACAAAGCCGAGTACATAGTGGGATATTGATCATATCAACTGGTGCAGGAGTTCTTCTATCAACAATATTCAACACATCTGGAAGATGGCCTCTTTTTTGTGATAGTTCTTCAGGAAGGTGCAAAGGATGTTTTTTGTTAAAAGCTCTCGTCGCGACATGCAACAACATCAACAAACCACACTGCTTAAAGCAGGCAGTTCAACAAACAGTATGAATTCCAACTATCTACCTACTATTCTACACATGTATGTTAAACCAACTTAAGCCGCATATAGCTATGGTTCAACATTTTGGGCGCCAAAAACAACAATGTTTACGAAACTTCGTATTGGTCAATGCAACTTGGTAGTCCAATAATTGTGTCATAGCTGCTCGGGATGGCCAAGGGTAAAAATTCAACAAGATTGATTTTATTCCGCTACTCAAAAAGTACCACTATACTGGAGCGGTGACAATAGTGGTGATGAACATGACGATGATCATGATCATGATGATAATCATGATGATGGTGATGATCTTTGGTGATAATATATAGTGATGCTAGTGGTGCTCGTTTCCCTACATATCCAACGAAAAATCCCATCTGCACATCTGCGTGACCTTCCAAGCTAAACCCTGCATTGATCTCCAACCCGTGATCGGAGCGAGTCCTGGGAGCCAGCGAGGATAAATTGACAGGGTGAACAACCTCTGCTTGCAACATAAGCTTCTATTGCTCTAAAAACATGTACTGCTTAGAACGTGTATGCATACAAACTAGAACAAACTAGAAAAAATAACATTGAAATAGCATGAAATAGTGCATGTATTCGAGCATCGACTGTGCTACAAACGAGATCCTTTTGAGAGGTGTGAATACTCATGAATGCCCAAACAAAACTGAAAACTGATGACTCGTGACCTGGATCAAAGTTCGTCTTCGCCATGGGCTATGGTTTGCGATGTATGTTGTTTGGAAATCCTCGCTTTTCAAAAAGGCATTTATATCATGTTCAGACAAAGCAAAACATCCATCGCAAACCTCAAATAGCTATATGATGTATATAATTATAAATGTTATATACATAAATGATCGATACAATACATTGTTCCTTTGTTCCTGGGCACCCCCCCAACCTATGATACATTACCAAAACGTTCCCTTCATTGGACCCTTCACTACGGTCAAAGCCAAGCATCACTCTCACTGGACCGAAACGAGGAGAAGCACTGCCCAATGTCAGTTGAGTGAACTGCAAATAATTTCCTCCCAAAAACTCCCAGGAGGTGCTGCGACCGGTGATGCTGGTTGTTTATGTTGTTTCTTGGTGGTGAAAAGAACCCATCTATCTGAAAAATAGGTCAAACTGCATGAATCTTCACCAAAATATGAATTGAAACCACCATGTGGAGCGTTGTTTTGGAAATCTGGGTCGGAATTAAAAGTATTCAACTCTGTGCCAAAGAAACGTGATTTCCAATAAGAATCCTCCTTTGTTTGGTTGGTGGCTTTTCTGCATGTTTCTTTTTGTAGACCGATCAATCAAAAACAGCCTGCCAAGTTGATAGGAATGCCAAATATCATGGAAATCCAAGGGGGCCTACCCAATGGCAGCACACCCAACGAATATGGTCTTATGAAGGGATTAGCCTCCATGACACTAACACATCACGTGAAAATGGATGGTTGGAATACCAATTTCCTTGTGAGATGGCCTATTTTCAAGGGCTATGTTAGTTCCATGGAGCATATTATTCACCATGATCCCTTGATAATCCCTTAATAAGGACCTATTTCTTTCGATGGGTGGCATTGGTGTGGTTCTGGGGTAGCCTGAAATTCCCATCAGAATAGTAAACAACCCTGACAAATGTGGGAGGTGAAACAGATCTTTCTCTGTGGGCTCTTTCTTAGCAGTAGATTACTTGCAGCTTGAATCAGCAAACAGTTAATTGTTGGTTTGGGTTGGTGGTTTGGGATTCTAAGTTACTAAGGGTGCTAGTACCCTTGAGTAACATAATTCCTTTCACAAGGGAATCCCAGGAATCCAAACCACCAACCCAAATCAACAATTAACCATTGGCTGATTGAAAGGTTCAAGAAAAAAAAGCCGGCAGGATTCATCATTGTGGCCAAATCATCTACTTGTAGTAATTTGTTGGAAAAAATGAAGAAGAACATTGCTGTAAAATACTGTTGATGGCTGAAATCCTGGACCACCTGGGATGTATAAACCCTGTAGATAATGGGATAAACAATCAACCTCAACTGGTGAGTTTCCCGGATTTCAGCCATCAACAGTATCATCAAAATCAAGCACCTGGACCTGGACCTAGCAGTTCTGCTGATCTTTCTTAGGTTCAACAAGTCGTGACTCTTTTTTCAAAGGTTGGTTGGTTGGATAAAGGTGGCCTCCAACGTCGCTTCGGGCATCAAGGTTGGTAACAACCTCCGAAACAATTCGTAGTGAATTTTTACACCTCCGAAAACTAATATGGACACCCTGAAAAATGATGGGTGTCCAATAAGAATCTCCTTTTACAGGGGTCAATGTTCAGAGGCAACATGTTGTTTTTTTTGGGGGGGAGGGGATATAGCTATATATCCTACTTTTGGATAGCAATTACGAATATACGACATGTCCTCACTCTCATACACAACCATCTCTGGATCCACCATTCGTTGGTTGAGCTTGAAAGCCAAGTGACCCATCCTTCCCAAGCGCTGTTGTAAAGCAGGGCGAATTTCATCTTCAATAATCTTATGAACTCCAGCATCCAAATGATCCCAAATGGGTTTGATGGCCGCATTTAACCTCAGGATTTGTTATGCAGTTAGCACACTAAATGCACATCATGGCGGCGTTGAGTGTTGGTTGATGATTTGTGTTTTAATGATGATCTTTGGTTTCAATGTATATAATACATGATTCAATAGCAGAAGATTCCGGGTTGATTGGCCTTTCATATATTTTCATATCAGAGTTGGAAATGGAGTAATGGAGTGCAGTATCTTTAAACCTTAACTGGTTGGTAGTTTCAACCCATCTGAAAAATATGTGTCAAAATTGGATCATTTCCCCGAGTAGGGGTGAAAATAAAAACTGTTTGAAACCACCTAGTTAAAGAAAACACATTTACCCACACTAAGAAAGTCTGCTTTCAAAAAGCGTAGCGATCTGTCTCATCATTCACAGGTCGCTTTTTCGTCTAAGTTTTGAAGGTTCAGTTTTTAATGTTTGGCAGCGTCTTCCGTCGATCCCCCGCCCGGATTTGTATATGCTTCATTCTGGCCA
Organism: Breviolum minutum Mf 1.05b.01; assembly: GCA_000507305.1. Classification (NCBI taxonomy): domain Eukaryota; class Dinophyceae; order Suessiales; family Symbiodiniaceae; genus Breviolum; species Breviolum minutum. The sequence continues at coordinate 6,313 of DF239958.1, read as the reverse complement.
TCCTTTCTTGTTTAGGAAAACCAATAAACCTAGGTAACTATAGGTGGTGGCTTCAATCCATCTGAAAAAAATGTATGTCAAAAGTGGATCATTTCGGCAGGTAGAGGCAAAATGAAACATGTTTCAAGAAGATGAGAATAAGACTTGGCACCATTCCACTTCCTGCTCAGAGGACAGCACGTCGCTTCCAAAATGTCGTTCCTGGAAAATGTCCAAATTCCAAGTGAACTTTGGAAAGGGAAGTTGGCGGTGTCTACCCGGCTACCCTACCGGAAACTAACAGTTCGCACCTGCCCGGAAGCCATCCTAAAGGACAATTAGTCTTACAACCACCCATTTTCAGGTGCTATGTTACGCTTCAGGGAGGTTAAGTGATGTCAATTCGGTGGCAAAAATAAGATAAGAGTATAGTCACGAATGAACAAATCATCCTCAAATCTTGAGATGAATCTACACACAGCTAGACTTGAATAATGAGATTCGATCAACCAACCTGGTGTTTTTAAGCAGATTTCGCCAAAAAAAAATCAGACCTGTCACTATTAAAATTTGCCCCTGCCTGGACCCTTTTAATAAATCCATTTAACATCATTTAACAATCCAACCTTAAGTACTTAGGTGCTTTGGCGTATAGCTAAAGCATCAACACGAAAGTCCTCAAGCTGCGAGGTTGTCAGGTCAAGGGGTCCCGTTTTTTGTTAAGCAACAGCCAAATCATCTGAAGAAACGGAAACATTCAGGTCATCGAACTTGGATTTGCGAACGTTGGGTGGTGGTTGGAAACATATTCCCTTCCCCACATGATGGTTTAATCCATGATGGTGATTTACCATTTGCAAACCACCCCCCGTGTCATCGAAAAAAAAGGGAATTTGATCATCAATCGCTCATTTGCTTATCACTGAGCGTAACCAAAAAAAAATGAATCAAATGTGCAAATCCATCAATCAACTAAATGCGATAAATATGATAAATAATGAATGACTTGTATAGTCATAGTCAAATGGCAAAAATGAATACATAACGCATGCATGCCGCCAATGTTCTTTGGAAAAAACATGAACAAATACAATGAAAAAGAGTACCTCGGACTGAATTAATTCAACTGTTCTGAAAAATGAAACACTTTCTGCACACAAAGGCATGGATAAAACGCAAATACATCACATATCAATATACAAAATCATGCACCTGAATCATAAATACATACACCGAATGTTGATATTCAAGCTTCACCCCCCCCCAAAAAAAACATCAACTTCCGAATACCTTCCACCATGGTAATCTGGTTTTATCAACCCCAACCCCCCCCCCCCAGGTTGCAGGGAATACGGACCTTGGTATTATGATGGATTGTGAGTCCAGTAGCACCCGTGGCTACAGCTCCCAAGGCCAATTTTTGAGAGCCTCAGTTGAAACCCGGGACCAAAACGGTGCGGGGTGTGTTCCAAGAAAACGCTTCACGCTTCACGGGGATGGAAATTATGACCTTGGATTTTTTGTTGTTGCGATTTTTTGGTTGGGAAATGAATTGTTCGGAAGTTCTAAGTTGAGTCTAAGATTGCAATACGTGTTGTTCTGGGAAATAATCCATATGTAAAAAAGAAAAAAATATTGCAAAGAAAATTGCAATATTGCAATATTAGACTTATTAGACTAGAATTCTATGTGGTGCAAAATACCATGATACTATAGTAGTATACCTTTGTTTGTACTATATGATCATGTTATACTCGGAGGATCATCCCAGTTAGTAAGTACTTAGTAACCGCCATAGGAGACTTACGATCACCATGGTTATTAACGACTTACTCCAACTCCAACAATTGTAGCTAGTCCCCTGGCTAACCTACCCAGACAGAAATAAGGCCGTACTAAACACTTATTAACCATTGGTTTCCTTTAATAAGGCCTTATTTCTTAAGGGGGTATGTTGGGGGGAGTTGGTTGGCCGATCCTCCAAGATCTATTGAAAACTCCACAGCACTAACAGACGCACCTGCTCGCGCCAAAAGGGTGGCCATGGACTTACCAAAACCCCAGCGAGTAACGACCTGAACAAAAATGGCCGATCCGTCATCGTCATCACCCGTGTTTTTTGCCGACGAAAATGATAAGCGCCTCTGTTCCCCCCCAAAAAAACGAATACACTCCCTAAAACTAACATATCCCCTAAAAATGGTGGTTTCCCAATAGGAATCTCCAAACTTCCAGGGGTCTATTTTCAGGTGCGAAAATGTTAGTTTCAGGGAGGGTAATATGTACACATACAAGGTGGGCCCCTCCTATAGATATAAATATATGATGATGACCCCTGGGGATAAACGAAAAGAAAATAGATACCTGGGGCTTTTTCAGGGGCCCACTTAAGATGTTTTTTACTCTGGAAACTACCAAGCTTAGATTTCCCGAGAAAAAATCACCATGGCTCAATTCAAAAAGAACACACAAAAAATCCATCCAGTCCTTTTTGCCATGGTGATGTACCATCATGTGTAGCAACTTCAACTTTTACTAATTCACCTTTATAGCTTTAAACAAATCCAAACAAGTTTTCCCCAACAAAAAAAACAACAACGACCTCCCAAAAAAACAATAAAAAATAAATCCATAATCATATAATCCAACCAAAAAGAAACCATCCGCAAAAAAACAACAAAAAAAAACACACAACGGCAACACACTTCCATCTTCCGGCTCTAGCCCGAGCTGCAAAGGCATAGTGATGTCCAAGCAAACGTCCCAAGCGTGTCTGTGCCCATCGCTTTGGTCCCGACATCTGCCATTACATCCCAGTCGTGGCGGGTTGGCGCAACGACGACGATTTTTTAAGATTTGGCTCAAGGCTTTGCTGGTGTTTTTTTGTGTAAATCCTTGATGCCCCCCCATGGTGTTAGGGATATATACATATATATAGATATATATATATATATGTATTCATAAGTATTCAAATAGTTATATGTAAAAATATCTTTTCACATATGAGATGTTGAAACAAATTGTGGGCATCAGTGAAATCTCACTGTGTATATCATATATCTTCACTATATGTGTATGATATTTCTAGTCATATGTACTAAAGGGCATCTAGAGCATCTGGATGTTCAAAGTAGAAAACACTGGCAAAGCACATGGAAGGCTGAGCAAATGGCATCTGCCAGGATGAGCCATCTGAGATCCCAACATCGGAAATGCAAAGAGTTTCCCGATTTAAAAACGAACAAACTAAACTTTCAAATTGAAAAAAAAACTTGTTCAACTTAAGGCGATGTTTCTTTAATGGTGTCATTTTTTTGTGTTCTTTGGATTGCCAAACAATTGACAATTGACAATTTCTTCATCGATTTTGCTCCTTGAGGAATCGTGGTGCAAGCTGCCCCTCCCAGGGCCACTCCATCCAGTCAAATTCACATGATGAATCCTGGGTGGGGTTTCGCACCCCGAGGCTAACGGTTATATAGATTTGTTCCTGAAACTAACATGACTAGCTGGAAAACCCGCCCATTTTCCCAATGGGAAATCTATTATCTTCAAGTCATGCTTGATGTGTCCATCCGGCACTGACATTGTCATCCCTGAGGCTTGAAAAAATAGCCTGGCTGAGATACAGCTCTGGTTTTTTCCTGCTTCCTGTTGAACAGCGGCAATGGGTATGCCGTTTTTGTTTACCGGTACCGGCAAAGGCAGCGAAGCGGCCGTATTGGCCAAATGTCGCGCCTTTTTTTCAGGAAACTTGGATTCTGTCAACTGGGATCGTCTCAAAAATCTCAAAACAAAACATCTGAAAGGCACTCCCCTGGAAACTAAAAAATGATGCTTGGAATCGACCATCCTTTCCTTTTTGGGGCGTTTAATTAGGCCTATTTTCAAAGCGCAAAAGCTGTTTATTTTAGGGTAGGGAACCTACATCTACCATCATCTACCTGGGTAAAGGACATCACTTTACCGGGCTTTGGTTTGTGAGGTCGGCGGTTGGTTGGTTGTTATAGTTTGTTGGGATCTTTTCAGGCCGAGTCTATACCTCTAAGCAATCTTAATGAAGACAAGATCTTTCCAACAACACACACACACACATCCACACATCCCAGGTTCATTTCAAGATGGCCTACTTGAGATGTCAGCTCAAGTCGACATTTTTTTGAGACGTTCCTCCTTGAAAACATCATCATTCATGTACAAAAGAGCTATCAAAAGCTCCGCAAGTCGTCTCCAAATGTTTGTCAAGTTTCATCTTGCAAACATGCCTCTGAATGAGAACTACAATTTAACATATGACAAAAATCAGCAGAGGGGTTTTCAGTCTTAGTTTTAGATGTTTTAGGGAGTGCAAGAATCATACTGTTGAAGGAAGAATTCCCAAACAACCAGTTGGGATATATAAAACCCCCTGTAAATTCTAGGATAATTTTCGATATCAACTGCTTTTTGCGGATTTCTGAAGCATCAACGTAGTTCATCCAACAAAACACGTTGGTTTTTAAGCACATAAGTTCTGCCATCTCTTGGTGGTTCTGTTGCTTCAGCTCGGAGCCTAAGGAGAGAGATGACCTAAAATTGAAGCTTCTGACCTGAAGTGCTAAAAAAGTGGGGGGTGATTGGGGGTGGGGGGGTTATAGATGTAAGGTCTTTGTTATAAATGACTCAGCTGCAGGTGATACCCAAATTTGCGCTTGAACATGACCAAAAAAATAAATAGGGCAGTGTCTTTCCATCGACAGGTAAGGCTCTCTTCTCGAGTGCCAGGCCATTATGTAAGCCCATATCATGTTATCATGCCTAAATTGCTTGACCGTGTCACGGGTTCATTGAAGATGCCTGGGCGAAATCATTGATATGTTGCATTTAAGTAGTTTATTCAAGTCTAGTTCGGAGTTCGGAATACCGAAGGACCAACATCCAAACAAGAACTATATTGCGATAATTCAATTGTATCATAAAAAAGTAAACTTTATTGAGGGTCCACTTCTGTTTCAGACATGATTTCAAATATCTTAATCCGTTTCGTTCAAAAATCTCCCTTTTTTGGTTGATTCCCCTGCGTTTTCTTCAACCAAAAAAAAAGACAATCCATAAAAATCCTATCCACAAAGACGCGGAATTCACGTGGACCCATCGGCAACCTTCGGAAAAAATCGGGGCCGAACTTTCAGTGCAAACTGGGTGTGATGTGAACCGTCACCTGACGAGCAAAAAATCGGTTCCAATTCACCCGGTGTTTTGGATTTGTTGGGAGGCTACGGCGAGGTCGTCTCCCTGAAACGAACATATTTTTCGCACATGAAATCCATGGATTTCTCAAGAGGAAAGGATTGGCTTCCTTTGCCACCAATTTTCAAGGGCGAAAATGTAAGTTTCAGGGAGGCTAAGTCTGAGTCTCAAGGTGTTTCTTCTGGTAAAGATTGGGAAGTGTGCACACAAGACACTCAGGATTTTGCGAGGTTGGTGAGGTGTTCCAGGAAAGAACCACATGTTTAATAATTCTTAAATCAAAAAATGACAAGAAATTGATGTTTGAAGCCTGGCGGCATATGTGTCATTAACTTTGGAATCTGATACAAGAACACATCTTTGGGTGAACTGGTGATAGACTTTCTGTCCTCAGCTTACTGATCCTTCTTTACATCTTTTGATAGGGTTCCCTGCATAAAAAATGACAAATATTTTTTTTCCACTGTTACCAGGTTTTGGCAACCCCCCAATATATATGTTTATATGCCGCACCCTTATCCCTGCCTACACATCGCTTTCTCGCCACCCGTCCGACATAAAGTAAAAATTGGCATCCCATCTTCCACGAATGTTGTGGGATAAACATGAAACAACATATTAGGCACCAAAGGGAAACATGCGAGAACAATTTTTGGAAAGCTGCAATTTCGATGCTTCAGTTTGGTTGAAACAAGTAAACAAATCCTTGAATTGAATGGTGATCTAATGATAATCTACTCATTGACAAAGCGGCAAAATCAAAGTAGAAAGTATTCAAAAGTCACCTCCCCAAGGAAAATAATGAATGACAATCCAAGACAAAAGCACCACGAGCGATCCGCCACACCGGAAATTTCATATATATATATAAATATAAATACAAAACAAACCTTCATGACTTGTGACTCAAACACATCGTCATCAAGATCATCATCATCATCATCGTCATCGTCATCATCATCATCATCATCATCATAATCATCATCATCAGTTTTCTCATCATCAATCAATCATCATCAATCGTCATCAATCGTCATCATCCATCATCCATCATCCATCATCCATCACCAATCATCAGTCACCAATCACCAATCATCATCATCAT
>DF239957.1:195949-303132 GCA_000507305.1 Breviolum minutum Mf 1.05b.01 | reverse complement strand
GGGTCTACTGAGAGACTTCTTGGTTTTCAGCCATTTATGCAGGAAAAATGAAATTTTGAGCCGATCTTGAAATTCGTGGGTTCTAACTTTGAATGGGTTCTAACTTTGGTTTCAAAAAATCGCTGGGTTCTAACTATTCGTCCGTCGGTATAGTCCGAAAACACGTTTTTTGGGGGGGAGAATCTCGTGGCCAATTCAGAATCATCCCAAATCGAAAGTCATTTTCAAGAAAACCTGAACTTGACGAGGCCAAAGGTTCCGCAAGCCAGGGCTGGCAAAAGTCTAAAACTCGCTTGCGCACACTCCTCTCGCTGGCAAAAGCCGCCCGCTTTCGCTTTCGATGAGTCAGGACATCATCCCAACCAAGAAAGCGAGAGAGTCGCTTGCGAGACGGAAACCCCGGGGCCCTGCACTTCCCCCTTGCGTGTGTGTGCGGACCATGGCTAGAACTCTAGAAGTTAAACGTTGGATTGACTTGAAGAAAAACTAGGGAACAGCACGCAAAGGACTGCAAATATCGAAAAAGCTGTGTTAGTTGAAAACCACACCTTTTTTATGCAGATATGAAATAGAATTCACTGCCTCCGCGGTGGACATGCTATACAAACAGGCGAGGGAAGAAGACATGGCTTCACTAGCACGGCCGCGCTACAAAAATACAGTATAAGACCAAGGCGCAAAAAGTAGAGTGGGCCGAAGGAACGCAGTGCACGAGCAATGTTGACTTTATCAAAGATGTACATGAGGTCATTGATAAGAAACATAAACAGACAGAAACAATAGAAAGGTGATTTTCAAGATGTGGGCATAGATTCAAGGCCTTCCACAAAGCGTCGGGAATTAAAAAAAGTTCCTGATGAATCCAAATGAAAGTTCCTGATGTCAACATATCCTCTTTCATTTTGAAAAACCTTTTCCTGTATTTATTGGAATTTGGCCATATTTTCCTACTTTTAGCTGCTTTTTCCAACATGCTTTACCGCCACATTGGCATCCGCCACCTGAGTCATTATATGAACAGTGAAAAGCCTCAAACGAATAGTGTGAAGTCACCTGAGATCACGATAAAAATTACAATGCGCCGCTGTTGGTTTCAAATGCACAACCCAACCCAACCCGCTTATAGGAATCAACGGTCTGGTTCAAAAAATCAAACATGGACATGGGAAAAGGTGCGGTTGTTGCTGTTGTCGTTGCCGTTGCTGTTGCTGTTGCTGTCGTTGCTGTTGCTGTTGTCGTCCTCGTCGTCATCGTCGTCGTCGTTGTTGTTGCTGTTGTTGTTGCTGCTGGTGTTGTTTTTGTTGTTGTTGCTGTTGCTGTTGCTGTTGCTGTTGCTGTTGCTGCTGTTGTTGTTGTACCCACTGCTAATTTGGATTTCAACAAGTGTACATACGAATCATCACAAATAAATTCAGCATCCCCGTTGCCTCCAGGTGGATCCTTGCTAGGGATGAAGGGCCGCGATGGAATCCCTGCAGCAGCAAAGAGGGTCTCCTGGGATGGATGCGGATCAAAATGGAAGTTTCCCTTGTTTGTGGTGTAACAAAAATCTGTTTAGTTGTTTAAGTCTTTTGAGAGAGATAAGTTTGAAGTTGTTGTTGAACTCTCTTGAGTTGCGAAGGCAAACTTTGGGAAACTTCAAGTTTGAAGGACACGTAGCTATAGGAGTGGGGATTGGTGCGTGAGGCCTTTTCCCTTGGGTGGTTTCCAACCGTTTTGGAAATTGAATTTTGAAAATTTGGTTGAAGCCTTCCCTTGCAGCCATCTTTTAGAGTTCAAAAGCATTGAGGTCTCTTCTGCTCCACTGTGAACTTTTGCAACCCATCTGAAAGGTCAAAGTGAAATGGCAAATTTGTCCACAGGGTGCAGGGTGCTGCTGCGAGTTTCAGCTACTCTAAAACGTCTAGTTGCGTAGTCGCATAACTTCAGGGAGGAAGAGCTTTAGGCTTCCCTTCCAAATTTAGCTGAAGAACTGACAAAGCAAATGTGTGTTCGTTTTTTGAGGGATTGAGTTCATCTCGACATTTTCAGGGTCTATGCCCACACCACCAATGCCAACCCCCACAAGGACATGATAACGCATCGTTGAGGGCCTTTTGCCGTTGACCTTTGGTATGTATGCCTTAGTCAAATCCCTTATAACTTCCAAAAGGTTCATTCCTTGTGGGCGTTGGATGGGTGGACTGCTCGTTTCCCCATGACCGGCCATTCTCCTCAACGAGATCGACACCCCAAACGCGCCAGTTGGTTTCATGAACTTGACCACCACCCATCCGAGCCTTGGAAGATCTTCCATCTGCCCAACTATGGACCCGACTAAGCCCCCTCCAAACTGGCTTCGAAAAGCATATGATATCATATGGTTGAAAACAATAGGTGGTATGAGGCCGGTGCTTCTCTATAGATCATAAGACCTGCTATGAAAGTCTTGTGTTTTTTGGGAGGTAAAAGGATGGCCCTGGTTGAAGGCCATGGGACATTGACCTCAATGAGGTGCGGGCCATGGCTGGTGTATTTGCACTCCACGTGGAAGACACCGTCGCTGAAGCCCAAGCACTTCCTTGACATATCTTGAACGACCCCGTGATTTTGAGGATTCAAAGACTTTCAAAAAGCTCCCCAAGTAGGCGTGGAGAAACAAAGGGCAGCCCTCCCCAGCAAGTTACAGTAGTTTGTCTGCCCCAGGAATCAGAAAGTCCAAAAACTATCGGTGAAAGGAATTGGCAGGGCAATGCTTTTCTGTGAGGTGAAAATCTGGTAGCCCTGTTTTCTGTACATCTGCGCCCTTTTTCAGACTATGCCTTGCTCCACTGTAGGGAATCACACCGATCATACCAAAGACCATCATAATTCATGGTTGCTTGGGCTTGGATTTCTAAGGAGCATGCATCCTGAAAGAAGACCAGACTGCCTATAGCAAAAAACTCCATAAATTTTGGTCAAGTCTCAAGGAATCCACTGCCAAGTCCTTCAGCTCTTTTTGTTGCTTGGAGGGTAAAACGGAAGGGCATACCGCCCAGGTCTCCTCAGTTGATATCTGGCAAGTGGGCTTGGCTGAGGGTCACTGACCTAACCTCGGCAAATTTATGTACGTAAACTTAATGCATGAATGGAACGGATGGGTATTTATACATAGAGAGGTAACAGTGAATCCAGGGTGAACGACATAGCAATTCACCAATCTGGATTTTCAAGTCATTTTCTGATGGAGGACTCCTTGCATATTGTGTAACCCCGTTCGGTTGGCGCTGTGTCAGACCGCGATGTGATTTGCATATGGATCTCAGGACTTGTTTGTGCGGAACATCCCCAGCATGAGGCAATAGCATGATATGTTTTGGATGTTTCGTGGTCGCTGGCCACATTTCAATCTGCAAAATATTTCACCATATAGACACCATCACCGCTTTCAGTACATACTTTCCTTCCAACGATCCAACTTCTGGGCAATAGCCTTTACAAAAGAAAACTACATATAACATATATAATAACAAACTTGTAACTTCTTTTTTTCTAAATGACTAAAACTTGTATCTGTTTAATATGATCATAACCTGGAATTCCCTTGTCACAATAAGAACACCTCCCCGTTGTTCCGAGGCACGTTGAAGTAGGGTTCCAACGTGGGTCCGTTGTCGCTAACGGCGGCGTAGCGCCACTCCCCACCACTCATGACCACATCAACGTCCACCTAAGAAAAACGAGGTGGCCAAACATCAAAAGCAGCGGACCAAAACTGACCAAAACTCCTTGGCCGTTCTCTTGTTGGTGATCTTGGATCTTGGTGTATTGATTGTGTAGTTGATCAGCTACTTGATCTATGTGCGAGGGAATCACAGTCTGTTTCAAATAGAATGGATCCCAGGTTGGCAAAATGATGAAGATGCCCGAAGCTAGTTTTACCAAATAGGTAAAAAGATTGCGATAGCAAACGACTGACACGGGGCGCTCTAAGTGTTGCAAATGGAACAATCGTGCTCAATCCGTGATAGCAACACGGCCACTTAAAACATCTTAGATGAAATACCAGAGGGTAGGGTTATTACTTCATTAAATCTTTGTCAATACACCAACAGCTGGATGATGAATCCATGAAATCTGTTCATATTCACTACAGAAAGCAACGGCTCTCTTGCACATTCGTCTCAAGTCAACATGTAGCCTGGCTCAAAATTAGGGCAGAAAAGGATCCGCGGATTCTTATTGGTACAAGTGGTCCACTTTGGGTGTCAATAATTTTTGAACCATAGATATGACAGGAAAATGGATGCCTTGCTTCGTTACATTTCCTTCACAAGAAAATCTCACAAACCTTTTGCAGTCTTTAGGATGTATCAATCCCACACAATCCCACGCTGTTGTAGTTGTCATGCGCCTCGCCACCATCCAAGTACTGTTCCAACAAGATGGTGCAGTCCATGGCGTTTTCCGCACGCACACCCTGCCAGAAGCATGCAGTTCATTTGGCTGACTACGATTTGGTCAGCCTGGATTTGTTTTGGAGACGCTTGGAATTTTGGAAATTAGCACAAGTCTAGAGCCCCCTGCCATCTTCCACGAAATCACAATGATGATAAGACCGGAAGGGAAGTACCAGTATCCGGTACATGACCATTCACCGAACCAAAAACAAGCCTGATTTGGGAGATTTCAATCGCATTGAGAGGCGCTGGGGTATCCATGGAATTTGGCCCATTTCTTCTACTTCTGTCATTTTGTGTAACATGCGATTTGGTATGCAATCATGGCTAGCCAAAGTTCCAGCACCAAACCCCCACAAGACTTCAAATTTCAGAATGACGCTTCAAGCTTTCAGAAAAATCAGTCCAAATCGGGGCCAACCATCTATATATCCAGATCTCTTTGACAAGTGGCATACTTTCACACGACACCACGGCTATACCACTTTCCAACCTTGCCACTGCCATCATCTTGTGTCAATGCACCACTGGAGACCACCAACTTGGATAATTCTCCCACCACCTTCGCACACTGCCGAGACACCCAGATATCACATGTATATTAAACTGTATAGTTATATACATAAATATATCATACCATATGTAAATATATATTCATGTAACATGTTTGCAGAGATATATACAGATTGATTATATAAAGTATGTGTAGTTGTAGACAAATAGTTATCGTCCGTTCATGCCATCGCAGTCGTTTCTAGGACAGTGCACTTGCCTCACATGTTGAATCATTTCTGGGAATACAGTAAATGAAGAAAGATACATGTGCCAAAGTCAAAGTAAATCCATCCAACCATCCATACATAATTACATCCCTGCCTTGTATGCCTGCCTGTTTATATCCAAATAAGCAAAGTAACACTAGTTACGTGTACATCATTGTACATCAATATAGAAAATGTTTATCAAAATCCAAGGCACCAATGTTAAACAAAACTATGAGATCTCTGCCCTTCCGTTGCTTTGCATGCATTGTAAGCTCACTGGAAATCAAACACCACATGTTTGAAACCAAGACAGTACAGGCAACTTCAGTTTCCCAGTTCTTGGAAATCCCTTGTAAGCCAGCTTCATCCCACCTTCACTATTCACCTCTAAAAAATAACCTGTCTGAATCCTTCCATCCTAAGTTTTATAGGGAAAAAATGGCAGAACGTAGACATACGCTGTCAATGTCAGCCCTGGACGTACCCCATCTTTTTAGGTGAACCAAAACTAATTCAACATTCAATTCAACCTTCGATTTCTGGATCATTTCAAAAGGTCCTTAGAAAGGGGTCAAAGGTCACCCAGGAATCACTCACATCTCACGTCTCTCTACCCAAATTTCCGGAACCTCCGCATAGCCCTGGCGTAACTCTTCAGGACTACTGACCTTTTTCACCTTGGCTTCAGCGATCGCTTCCGAAAGCTTCACAGGCCACAGCATCTCATTATAGTAGGAGCTTAGGAGATATAGCCAGCTGCTTTAAATTTCATTGTAGCCTTTGTAGCAACCCCTTGAGGAAAATACAAAGGTGAGTATTGCAGGTACCAACACCATGTTATGCCATATCCATGCATTGAAAATCAAAAATGCTGCAATCCTTGTGAGCCACCAGCATGGAGCACAAGTCTGGTGTTCAGTAACCATGCAAGCCTCCTGCTTGACTGGAACATTCATCTAAGTGGAAAGGTGGCTCTTTGAACAGAGATTTCCTGTTGTCCGGCTATTTGCCATCACCATGGTTCGTCCACGCCACAAAACAGACACAACCTTCCATGACGTCAAGTTGATGCGGTGTTTGTTGTGCCAAAAATATGATGATTTTGCAATGGCAGGAAAATATAGGAAAATCCCTGTCAGGGAACCCGGTTTGGTTGGGCAAAAGGATCATCCCCACGGAAGGGTAGGTGTGATGTGAGGAATTTTGTCTGTTTATTTTTTGATGTGATGTTGTTGGATATTTGTTGGGAAGTGAAGACAGCTTGTAGCAAGCATTTTTCTTACTTGCTGGTGAAGGCCTCAGGGAATTTGGCCAAATTATGCGAAATGACCATTGAATACCATTGATATCACCCTGTTAATCCATGAGAATGACCTACAAAGGACTTCTCTCAGGATTTTCAAGGTTTCTCCAAGGAACTCCCAAGGAAGCCGCTCCACTGATGGGCTTCAAGACTGCTGGGAAGCCCACCTAAAGGTGTGCCGATTGACGACAAGAATCACATTTTGATGATGCCAAACTAAGGATACCAAGTTGGAAGATGTGTTTTTTTTGTGCATGGGACTTGAATGAGGGTACTCTAATATTCGGGAAAATTGTTGGAAGGATGTTTGAGCGCGTGTGGCGCTTCCAACGAATCAGCCAGTTTCAAAAAGACTTTGCAATCCTACCTTCAACCCAGCAAACAACTCTCACATGCTGAAAGATTGGATAGGCTAGCTGTGAACTATTGCTCAAACTCAAGGAATAAACTTGATAGAATGGCTATAAACCAAGATTCAGCTAGCCGCCTTCCGTACTAAAAGCAGCAGTCAGGCAGTGGCAAGTGTTTCTGCTGGCTGCTTGCCTTCTGGGAATTTACAATCATTTACTAAACAAATCTGAACAAGTAATTCTCACTGCTCGATTAAGCACAACTTGTTTGAAATTGTGAAGTCATCAGACCACTACCAGAATAGTCTGCTCCGAAACAACACCTCTCAAAGGTGGGTTGGCAATGGTTGAAATCTAACTACAGGGTTGTAGGTCACCCCTATGGGTCCCATCTGCCAATTACTACAGTCCCATACAAATGGTCACTACCCCCTACCCCATTGGTATATAACTGGCCTTGCATTATAACCCATGCTTAACTAGCCAATCACTCCAAAATTGTGCTTGCCAACGATCTGGAACCGAGAGGCAGTGCTCGTGGCCTGAGCCAAGTCTTGTTCGGAGGAAATGAGGCAGTTCTTGGGCGTAGGCAAGCCAGCCTGGTGTTGTTGTATCATGACAAGTGAGGTACTTGGCAGGATGGGCGTTGAGGTGGAAAGTGATGGTTCTTCAGTGGTATTTAAGTAGCATAGCATACATACATATCTTTATTAATATATGTATACATGTGTGTATATAAGCCAGGCATAGTGTCTATATTAATCATTGTTAATATGAAAATAACATTGCACTCATGGACGTGCTGAAATAGTTGTTGCATTATTTCTGTGGTTTCTTTCCATGGAACAAACCTCCCTCAGAACGTTGTCCCAAATATACCACTGTATAACTGTTGAACGGCATTCTACACGTGAGTGCCTCATAGCTGAAGTCTTTGGACGGAATCGAAATACTTGTCATAGGGCGACATCAAATCCAAACATGACAGTTCACCTACCTTCCATTGACTACAAATCTTCACATATCTTCACAAATAACACAAAATACAGGTGTAAATTTCCTGTGCCCAATAAAATATAAATATCTTAGATACCATTCAACTGGATGGGGACGCCGTATCGATGTCCACCCACTACTTGCCTTGCGCATCTCCGCGCGTGTGCGGTGCTTGTCACGGGCTTTGTCCACAGCTTCAGGACGATGGCCTGGAATAGCATCTAATTGGTGTCCAAATGGGTCGAGTCTCATGGCTTATCATGGCTGATTGTAGTTTGTTACTTGTTATTTTGGCCTGTTATTGTGGCTGATTGTAGCCTGTTATTATAGCTTGTTATTCTTATTATGGCAGATTGTTGAACTTACCAAAAGTCATGACCCAACTTGAAAAGTGTCACTTGACTTCAAAATGGAGATCGTGTCACCAACAAGCCCTCAAAGCTTACAAGTTTGGATCCTTGAAAAAAAAATCACTGGGCAGAATCAGCTCACTGCAATCTACTTTGACATGTTATGATTGCATTGTAAGAAGAGTCAAACGTCCAATAATCCATTTGGGAAGGCAAATCATTTTGATCCAGCTTCACTTGGATGTGTGTGTTGGCTATGTCCATGGTTGATGTCTATGGAAGACATGAAAGTGGAAGTCCTTCACACCCCAGAAGTAGAATTGTGAACCTTGGCAAGCCTACTTTGCTGATCATCCATCTCCCATCTCCGGCGTTTCAGACATATGATTCTTGGCACCTGGCAGTCCCAGCTTTTCACAAAGCCGCGCCACAACAGGGACACTCAGCTCGCAGAAAGTGACGCAGGCATCAGCATCCAAAGTCAAGGGATCCTTGAGGTGTTTCTCTGGCTGAGCTGATCCATTTATTCATGTCGTAGATCCGGTGATTTCATCATTTCATATGCTTGAAACACGGTTAGGAATATATCAGCTCAGCTATTGAGGTGACTTGAAACCCAACTTACGAGCAGGATGGTCACACTCTTGGGAGTGGGATACACATAAAAGGGCTGCTGATGAAGATATACACCTCATTATCCTTCACACAGGGTAGGGATTCCTAGCGGACACGCCAATACCTAGAAAGACCACAAAAGTTGTGATGTGTTTTTTTCCAATGCGGAAAAGTGATTCCGAATTCTTAAGCTTGATGATACCTGCTAGCTCTGAAAGGTTACCCGCTTACCCTGAACTATTTGAGAGGTGAGGTTGTCCAATGTTCAAGGCCAAAGTTATTCAAAAATTGTTTAAGGACATAGAGAAACATGCTATTATCGAACTGCCTCAGGAATGAGATCCACAGGGGGCTCAGGGGGCCCACTGTGCACCCAGTCCTGACCAAGATTGCGAATGGCATCCAAGGATTGTTGAAAAACGGTCTCCGCATCCTGCTTTCGAATTTTACCCGTGGCACAAGAGTGGAACGCACAATGGAATCTCACAGGTGCGTTGGGTTGTGGAGTCAACCTGTAGACCTGTCTAAATCACACAGAATTACACAAAACAGATCTGAATCTGTATACGTACACAAATCCATATGCAGTATTGAAAGATATTGGACCACAAGCCAGGTTATATAGTTTTAGAAGAATGCTCCAGCTTGCATATAGTATTCACAAACAACTTCATGCATACAGGATTTCCAATGGGGTTGGGGTCTTTTTGCATACAAGGATATATGATATATGGTAGTGTCTCCAGCAAGTTCACTGGGAATAAACATTCATCCTTTCCTAGTTTCCTAGTTTCGATTCACAACACTATCATAATTCCTTTTCCAAAGCATATTTTTGGGTGGGGAGAGTAGGCTGTGTTTCACCGGTCCTAGGACGTTCATTCATGTCTGCCAGCGGCGCCTGCGACATGTCAATGGGGATGAACTTAGCAATGATGCCTGCGGTCACGGCAGAAAAAACACAAGCCAAGACCAGTTGCCGCACCCGTATCAGGTTAATGCTCTTCTTGCGGGCTCGGGGTTCACGAAATGACGTGGTGGTGAATGATTGCTTGGGTAAAGGTTATGGAAAAAACATGAAAAAACAGAATGAATGAACAGAGTAAGTACTGTACACAAAATGGGTCTCCAGGATGAGAGGAAATGGAAGAAATTCAATCTTCAGAACCCACAACGTCAACTGAGTGTTCAATCGGAGTCATGTGGGTGACTTCTTTTCTAAAAACTTTAACTTCCACATGGCCAAGATGCAGGTCAATCGAGATATCAACTGTGATGTGTCAACTCACGTTATGGTAGCAACCTGGAAATGGGAATGTTGAGGGCTTCTCCATGGCTCTCCTCCATATACACTATCAGGATGACTTCACTAAGATTTGTCAATTCCAAATTTACAACGCCCCGTTGCCGAATAATCATCCTTGAGGAAAAACATGAAGAATGCTGGATTTTTTGACCTTGGAGCCTTGGAGTTGGGTCAACACAGACTCCTGATTAGCTCAAGGCACCTTCATCAACCAAGCTCTTCGCCCAACTGTCTGGATGTTCGATAATCACCTGATGCTGATTGAAACGATCCACCCAAAGCAGAAGAGATGCGTGATTTGTCTTTTCAGGTCATCTGTGGCTCGATCTGCTGATGGTTAAAGAGAGGAGTCTAAGAGGCTAGGAGGTGACATAGATATAAACTTCAACATGGAGGGTTGGCTTCTCTAGAAAGTTCCCAAGGCATGAAGTGGCAGGAACCCTTGAAGCTTCTTGCCAACTTCCAAGTCCGTATGTGCCTGACAGGACCTCCAGGCTGGAGGCCAGGCCTCTTCATGATCACCAATAAGTTGACAGAATTCAAATGTATAGTCTCCCCAAAAAAACAGGGCAGGCTGCACTTTTGCTTTAAAGCCAGGCCACACTTTTAACACCCAGCTGCATAGCGCGTTCGTAGATAAACCGCTTTCCAGCATAGCCAGCAGTGAAGAAGACAATCGTAGAACCTTCCAGCAACTTCCTGCGTTCTTCTTTCGTCGGTTTTTTTGTCGGCCCATGATAGGGTTTCCGTGAATGGTGGAAGAAGAGTCTGCTCTTGGATCAAGAAGGAAATGGATACATTGTCAACAAATTGTGGTTGGAAGAGCATCGTTGCCCCTTCTCTTCTGGGCCTGACATCCTAGCATCTTTTCAGGAAGAATCTGGCTGAAGAATCTGGTTGAAGCATCTCCCCCCAAGCTATCCAGAGTTGATTTATGACACTATAATGCGTATGTATTTATATATATATATATATCGATCTATTATGTATACGTACATATATTCGTGACATATTGCATGACGTGTTTGATGGAATCATGATTTCAGGATGTTCCCACTTGCATTTTTCTCCACGCTGTCAAATCGGTATCCCATGTATAGTATAGGTCTCTGAAAACAGGATACATGCAAGTGACATGCAATCCCCCTTTTGCTGAAGAGAATTCCAACTCTTATTACATTAAAGTTGTCATAAGATGTTCTACAATAACAATTGATCATGTTTTTTTTCAAACGCGAATTCCATGTTGAATTGCAGCCCTTCGAAAGTGAAATCAACAACATTTGAATCCCCATTTAACTATCTCCTGCGAAGCTTTTGGCCTTCACGGCTCTTGGCTTCCACCAACCTGTGGAACCAGGGCTTCCCGGCAAGGTCCATTTGGTGGACAAATCATTTGGTTTTCAAAATCTGTGGTACCAAATGGATGCTGTGGTACCTACAAACAGTTGAATTTGAAGCTCTTGTGGTACAGTGGTACAGTCCATCTTGTTTATGAGCTTCAATGCTGTGGAAAGTGGAGATGCCACTGCTCACATCATGTCGTTTTTTCCCAGGAATCCATGCATAATAAATAGTTTGGATAAAATGTCATGTGCACCATCTTCACCGAAAAACTCCCAGGCGTCCAAAACCTAGGACTTAAGACAACTCAACCCATCAGCGAGGGATCTACTTCTCCAAGTATCTGGCTGAATCCTCATATTTCACTATCCACCCTGAAAGTTCCTCATATCAGGTGAATTCCTGAAAATTACCACCGGATTCATCATTGCAACAAGCAGGTGGCGAGACCGTGAACATCCATGACCCACTCAACCTTGCCTGACAGGATTTGAAAAGAAAACATAGTTACCTATGGAGTATGAATGGATATGACTATCCCATCCTAAAAGAAATCACCGGAAAACGATTGTGAGTTGAATGACCCATGGCATATGCCGGATTCTTTAAATGAATGGGCTACAACAAAACGGATGTTTTCCCTTTACTTGATGCTCCATTCCCAGACTCATCCCTCAAACTCGGCTCCCCCGCTCCGAAGGAATGCGGTTCAACATTTCGAAGGTGGCAGTGGGTTGCAGTACACGCAGCACTCGCTCGCGTTCTGCCAAAGTTAAGGCACGCGGTAAGGAGCCAGGATAGGAGTACCTTGGGGGCGGAGATGCATGGCTTCACTGAAACAGCGGAATGTTGGACCCTGTTCGTTGAAGCCGAAAAATGGACGTATACAAAAAAAGCTCCAAAGACTTTCAAGTGTGAATTGATTGAAAGCTTGCTCAGTTGCAGAAATTTACCTTTGGGGTGATCTGGCTGCTTAATACAGATCTGTGAAGATTCTAATCAGATCAGATTGTGAACACCTACTAAATCCAAGTATATATCATCTGAAAATTGAACACACACAGACATGCTCTGGCCGTCTGTACCAGTGATTTGTTTTCCCCGGTGCAAATCAGGCGTGGCTGGGAATGATCTGCGTTCGGTCTTCCCTCCAGGACTCCACCCAGTAAAACATGTCCCGTTTCTAGCACCAACCGAGCAAAAGCCCCGGCCAACGTCTTGAAATTGAATGGCTGAAGACCCAAAACGTTCATAGTTCACTGTTCACAGAGGTATCTTTTCCAAACCCTCATAACCGCTCACAATTTAAAGTGTATCAAGAGCCCAGGGGCACTGAACATCCGAAACATGGACTTCATTTTCCAATTACAAACAAACACTTCATTACCAGCTTGCCAACTAAATTTGGCATCACCATGCAACTTATCCAAGTGCAGCCCATGGCACAACTGTTCAGTCAAGAAGTGTTGAGCACCTTCCATATGCACACCATGAGCTGCATCGACATCCACCACGCGATCAAAACGTGAGGCCGAGTTGTTTGTATCCACCTAGCCATGGGGATTTCTGGGAATGTTCCACTGTCAATAAAAACTCCGAAACCGTTTGGACATCTGAAATGACAAATATGAGGGGCTTTACCATCCCTGTAGTGAAAAACAACAACTTCTAAGCCAACTACTACTTTGCTTCTCTCAATATTGGGGCCCTACCATAATAGTGTCTTACTAAATCTACCGTTTGCAAGAAGTATTTGGATTCCGAATTTGGCTCCCCACACCCCATGGTGAACCCCCCCTGCATAACACAGGCGGACCATATCCAATAGCCATTCATAGTCTTGGTCCAAGGATTCAGGATCTCCGGAGCATTGCAAATGCCTTAGGATATTGAAACAAGTTCTTGGAAGCCCCACAACTTGGGATATGTTCAAAGGAACTGCAAAAAACAGTTTATGGTTTTATGCCACAAGGCATTCTTGGAAGGTTTCTGTCAAATTTCTGTGTTTGGACCCATACTTTCAGGGTGGTTTGTCACCTGACATCACTTCTAATTGCCTTGGAATCATGGTTCAGTGGTAATTGGCCACTTTGGAGACCAGCAACTTATCTTCAAACAAACCCATTTTCTGCGAGGGAGAAAATGATCGGGAAGACTATGTAGTTCGGCTTACTAACAACTCAGGTAGAAAAAGTGGCTAGGGATTGACAGCCTGTCCTCTTTGGATAATTACTGCGTTGTTTTCAAACATATTAGTCATATTAGTCACATTGGATCATCTCTCCACATTAAGGATGAACATCAACAATGTTTCAAAACCCAACCCAATCAATACTACAATGTGTCATCAATGTGTCTAAATAGAGTATTTAATCTATATCTATATCTGCATTCATTATGCACAATGTACACATTCCCTGTCGCTACCAAGTCACGGTGATGGCAAGGGTGATGTCCAACTGCCTTTCCGGAAGCGCCCCTGTGATGACGACCGTGATCGCGCGGTGGGACTTTGCAATGCCACATTAGGCTCTATCAATTTGTAGAAAGAATTACTTTATTTACTCGAGTTGATGAGGAAAGGACTGTTGCACCTGAGCTTGTTCTGGAATCCCCGAAAAACGGTATGCTTCATGATTTATTGTGTACCATTCCCCCATCTAGCTGTGTTGCCAAGCTCGAAGATTCAAAACGGTTTCAGGGAAGATACGAGTACACCGGGGAAATGGGATCAATATCAAAAATCAGCACTGGGAAAAGTCATGTAGCCAGCAAGATGTTCATCTTGAAGCTACCTAGGGTATCCTAGTTTATCTGTGTATAGGTGTGTGACAGTATCCTTGCTCCTTTGAGATTCAGCCTTCTCTTCCGGGGAACCCTGGGCATCTGCTTCGACGTTTATGCTCTCATTGGTAGAGATTCATGGAAACATTGTACCGGGAAACATGACAAATACTATCACCAAACAACATGTTCTTGCACACTTGCTCATATCACAGCCACATCTCGACTTAGGGAGACTGCCTTCTTGTAACTGTCGGATCATCTTAACCCCCACATGTGTCAAGTACAAGCTCTCCAATACCTGATCACTTTCCACCTGGAAACCTGCAAGTCCAAGATTCGACAGATTCCGCCGACTCCAGTGACAAACGTCGTTCCACGGAGAAGCGTGACCCTTTGGCGCCAAAGAACTTCTCCAGACCGTTCCAGCAGCACGTCATGGTGGCAAGGGGATGGAATGAAGGAGAGTCACGTCTGATTGAAAATAACACAGGTGCTCTATTTGCTTGTTCAGAATGGGTTGTTGAAATCTCAGCAGTGCCACAGCAGCTTTTAGATTTTTAAGTGTGCGTTTGTTTTTACATAAGATGTAGCTGCATACCGTGGAAAAGACTTCTTGCCTTTTTGAAGCGCACACTCCGTGGCTTTCCATTTTGGGGTCCAAAAAAGGCATCTTCTATGGGTCTCGAAGGTGAACCGTCTATGCCTCTTGCATGCAAAGGACATAGGACGAATTGTTGAAGTGCTTTGAGCTGTAAAAAGCTGACAGGTTGGGCATGGTAGCAGGTAGCACCCCAAGAAATAGTAATATGACAATACAATAGTGTATATGAACATATGAGTTTTTTTTCAGATTTGGATCTTCGGGAACTGGAGCAGAAGTCAATTTTGTCAGGTGATAGCATACGATACAAGCCAACCTATGCCAACCAAGCCAACGTACTTGCATCAAATTGTACCCGAAAGCTACATGCCATGCAATTAAAGTACAGTTGCATGCGTCCAATGTTTTACAGTTCCTTGAAGTTAACAAAAAGCCTTCACAACAAAATCGATTGCAACACTGTTTGGTTTGTGCATCTTTAAAAATGGACAACTCTTTCACTGAAAGAATAGATCAGTCAGCTCTGAGTCCATGTCAGCGAAAAACATGACACGCGCAGTGTGGTTTCTAAACCGTGGAGTGCATTGTGCATCTTTTGTGTCGAAATTGGGTATCCTTGTCGCAGCACCCAGCACCCAGGTCTTCTGATATGAACACATCAATATACGTCTCCCTGGGAACATGGGAAGGGCAACTACTGCAGAACATACAATATGTAGTCGCTAAGAATTGGAAGTTTGGGGTATATTTCTTTGGGGTATTGGGTAGGTTTGGACATGGCAGGATGCCCTGCAACTTGTGTCAGCTATCTGAATGAAGGTCAATGGGTATCCATAAAGGCTTATTCCTTCCTGTCAGTAAGCAGTATGCCACCTATCGTTTCAGATGACCGGACAAGATTTCCTGGAATGGTGATATACATGTGCACACAAATGTCCATATGTAGCATTGCATGATCAGCTCTTGTATGTACATGATCAAATGGTGGTACCATGTATAAGTGGTGGAAGACAACATCATGAAGAGTTCATCAAATCCAGATTTTCCTTGGTCGGATTGCCCTCCGCCCACATTTTCCGGGAGTCCCAGACGGAGTGGTCATGGACCTGGACGAGAATCAAGAGGAGTGTAATCGGGTTGGTTTCAGAAATCAAATATGGGAATGCAAGGGGAGATCCTTAAGTATGAACCATCATGAATCATGAATTTGTATTCCTTGAAAAGGCCTGGCGGCCTTTGTGCACTCTTGGTCTAATCCGGGGACGCAAAGGCAAAGGCATCTGAATCGAATCAAGACCAAGAAGCTTTGATGTTTCGCAGGTCCGCTTTGGAGCCTCGAACGTAGCTCCGCGTGAAACGCATGTCGAACTCCACTTGGAGGCTCATGTAATTGAAGTTGTGTATTGAAATTGTGTGAAATTGTATAAAGTGTTATAGTTAAAAAATAAAAGGAATATGCACTGTATTGTACTGTATATAGTAAGCCTAGAACCTATCAGCAAACCCAGATAAAACGCTCGAGCCACCAAAATGATTATCCAAAGATATGTTAAGCTGCTAAGCTCTAATCTAACTCGAAACCTTGAAGAAAGAATTGTCCCTGTTCAGCCATCATAAGGAGTTTGATTGAAATTCTGCCAATATCAACTGGTGAAGGGTGCCGACTACGGAAAATGGTGGGGATACCTCCGAATCATATATCAGTTTCAAATTTTCACAATCAAGGTAAGTTGAGTCTAGGCCACCCAAGAGACTGCCAAAGAGAAAATTCATATCTTTATGTGTGTGTATATTTAATGATATATACATATACATGTACATCGTTTTATCAACACATCCAGCTCTCCTCATAACCCTGACATCATCATCACCACAGCCAAGGGACCGGAGGACGGCTCGCCGGGCTCACAACATCGTCCTGTCACAGGGGGAAGTTGTCCAGTGTCCAAATGGGAGAAGTGAGGCTTTTTGAAGACGCTAGGGGGTGACAATATTGTGAATAAATCCATGGACCCGTGAGAAGATTTCTGTGGCAGGCTTAGCTGCATCAACAAAGGTGTTTTCGCCAAAAGGCGAGCTTTCATTTTGGGCATTTGATGTGAACTTCCAAAGGGAATGATCCAAAAAAACCGTACAAATCTCATCACTTGAAATTACACAAACATCATAGGGAGTGTTACCTGGTCACTGTTGATGTACCTGGATTTACTCAAATACGGAAGTGAAAGCATCTTCCTCCCAGATGGTAATCTACCATGAGTGCAGAAAGTGAAACAGAACGCTGTTGCAGCACATGCAAGGTGTGACTGTGCAACAAGCGTCAGGAAACACCCTGTGGCGCCTTATCTCTCTCCGCACAACCAGCCACACCCAGCACCTCAAATGCTGCGACTTTCTGCATAAAGCTGCACACCCTATGATTTGAGGGTCTGCAAAAGATGATTTTCAGGAATGATACCGTAGATCATAGTTGAAGCTATTTACAATAGTCACTTGGATTGGGTTGAGGTGTCAGATTGATAGCTCACAAAAAAAGGAGATTGGAAATGAAAACTAAAGAAATGATGATAGTCAGATCCGGAACCTCAACTTCCAAATTGTTCAAAGAAAATGGTTTTAACAACTGCATGAAGCTTCTGAAAGGTTCAACTCACTACTTTTTATTCCAACCGACTCCCAAAACATCCAAGTTTTTACGTATACGACTGCTTGCAAGCCCACTATGGTATCACCTGGGGTAAAAAGAAAGTCCTGATTCAAAGTGAGTCATGTTTGATTGGTGTGAAAGCGAGGATGTTGAAGGAACTCCAGAAAAGTCTTAACATTCAGGATAGCATAGGATTAAAGCGGGATTTAGAATCTCCGCTAAAAGTCAAGGTAAAACAAAATCACAAAAAAGAACCTGGGAAATAAAGATTTGGAATGATAGTTCTGGTTCTTGTTGATGAAAATGCTAAGCAAATCTCAATCCAGCTTGGGCTGGAGCACCCAATTCTGCCAGTTGTTTCATCATGTTCAGATCATTTTGGGATCAGGACCTATCCCTGGAACCTCATGGAGGTGCATGACCTTCACGCAAACACATCCCCACTTGCCAATCCAAGCGACGTTCAACATCTTCATCGCAGAGGCCTTAGCAGCGGGAGCCGTGGGCATCCCAACATGCCATGTCCCAAAATGCCCCAATAATGACACTGCATTAACTTGCCTCATCCCACCATTTTTTTCTGGAGTTCTGCAGATTGTCAGTTTTTGTTGCAAGGTTTGTGCTGTTTCTCAAATTCCATCAATTGTTGAAATATCTACAAAAATCAAAAATTATGGACGAATATTAGAATCATACCCCCAGAATGAAAGGACCAGGAGCAATTGCAAATTCCAGAAATCATCACCTAATTCTACGTCCTTAGTATCTCTGAAGGCTATCACTTGAGTCACAAGTCAATAATCCAACCCATTGTGAGTGGGATCGAGCCCCTTTTTATTTGCTGATCTATGAAGGTAGAGTTGTACGGCTGTGTCAGCTATGCGCTTCATGTGGACCTATCGAGACATAGCCATACTGCCAAGGTGGCGTAGCATCTCCACGGAACATAAAGGTGCAAATTCTGTGTCTCAAGGTTTGTTGACCTAGGATGACCTAGGAACTAAATGGAACTGACAATCTTGAGGCTTGCAGAAATTTAACACTTGCCTTCAAAAAATTGAAACATTAGATGCTTGAGCCCATAGCTCCTAAGTGGGGTAGAAAGTTTGCTTGCATAAATGGCTCGACCGCACATGGGGGGCTAGCCATACCAACCGCTTGGTAAGTGAAGGTGTGATCCTGCAAGTATTGCCAAGGCAAGCAAGCGAGCTTGTAGAATCTTGTAGAACCAGCCCAGCGAATCACAGGATATGTCTTGCATGGTCATAACCTACAATTCTTCCTGGAGTTTTCCCGTTAAATCTAGTTGCATCCCACAATCGTTTACATCTTCGCACGAAAGGTGGGTTTCACAAGCCAACAGCACAGAATCTCAGGGTCCCCCCATAGATCCAGGTAGGTCCCCAGGCAAGAACGGCCATCTTCGGTAGGCCCACAAGGGAAGGGCGTTTCTCCGAAGACTCGTGGTTCGTCGATTGGGTGGCCGCGATTTCTCACCCACTGTTTTTGCCCCTTCAATTGTTTGGGACAAATATTGGAGCCAGAATTGCGGGTGGCATGTAGACGATTTTTGCGGACATTCCATGGAATTGCTATACAAAACTCTTTAGTGAGTGGAACAAATGTACCGTATATACTTTCATCAAAAAACTTTGTATGTATAGTCTTAGATATGTTTTTCGCACATAAGCTTTCTTACATGATATTAGGGGAGTTGTGTTTGCATTACATCCCGTTATTGTACCTAGGGTCGGAATACCAGCTAATTGGGGCCTCAAAGAGACTATTTCTGGACTATTCAGGGGGTCATTGCCAGGGTGTGGTGAGCCCTAGTGTAGTACAAACACCCAATGCNAGTACGTAGTAGTACGTAGTACGTATACGTAGTACGTAGTAGTACGTATACGAAGTACGTAGTAGTACGTAGTTGTACGTAGTAGTACGTAGTAGTACGTAGTAGTACGTAGTAGTACGTAGCAGTACGTAGTAGTACGTAGTAGTTCGTAGTAGTGGTAGTAATAGTAGTAGCTGTTGTTGTTTTTGCAGCAGTAGTACTACAAGAGTAGTAGTATACAATGTAGTATTACAAAACGCTGCAAATACCACGGTTTCGGAGGCCGAGCTTGTCAAAACAGTGTAAATACCATGTGTTTTGGCGGGTTCCATGAAAATGTAGCTAAAACGTAGGTTTTGGACCCAACCCATTCGGGGGGGGGGGGGGACTGGGAGGCCGGAGGCCGCCATCATATATCTTGAATGTATATAATATACACACGATATTGTATACTGGCAACGATCCTGTTTTTTCGAAACGAAACTATTTAGAAAAGAAGGTTGCATCATGCTTTAAATGTTTCAGCAATCATTCTGTCCCAGCTCATGAACACTGATCTGCAAGTACCAGAATAATCTTTCTGAAGAGCTTCGGATAGTATTAGAGAAAAAAGTAAAAACTGCTGCTTAGCCGTAGCAAAAAGATAGAGATACGATGGGTTTCATTCGAAATCGCATCAAACCCTCTAATTCCTCTCTATTTCATGGACATGTTTGATGGTGAATATGCATGGTTTCACCGTCCAAGTTGGCGTACCCTTACCTTACAAAAACTACTATGCAAACACAGCTCAAGTACGATTCTCAACCGTCTTACCAATGAGAGCTTCATTCAACTCCCACTCTGGAACTTTGGAACTCACTCCTCTGTGAAAAAAAAGTAGAAACAACTTTGGATGTTGACTTTCTCGTTACTTCGCACACCAGCTAACATGTGTAGTCTTCCTCTTAGTTTAAGATTTCCAGTGACTCTTACAGTGAAAATTCACAAATACATACATATACCCATATACCATATATATATATATATTTTTTTACATATATATATATAATATGTGTATCTCAGTATATCGCTGTATACCAAACATTCAGCATCTTCCACGTTGGAACCTGTCCAAAGTTTTACAGCAACTCCATCAACCCCCAAACCCCCAACCTTGGCGTAGTGCCTTAGTACCGAAAGGAACAGAAGAAAACTATGCTCCTGGCAGATGCTTAAATTTTGTAATTGTTTGCATTCAATCCGGTAGATTAGAAAGCCACCATCAAACTACGTTGCGGAAAACCGGAAAACCCCCCTCGTCGCTATCCCAGGCCTCACGGCAAACTCTGAGTCTTCAGTGGCATCCGTCAAACTTCGGTAGAGTTCCTTTGTCCCGCTCCCCGTGGTCCCCTCAACCAACTGAGAATCTACTGTGCTCGTTGATTTCATTTGATTTTCCGTACTTGTTTGTCCTTTAGTTGCAGAGGAAGCATCTAAGCATTTTCCTATCAACTTTCACTCAAAGATGCCATGAAACAAATCTTGTATTTTTATTTGGCAAGTTTGCCGGGCAAAGTGGTAAATGCGGATTTTTGGATCTTTTTTTCTTGAGTTGCTGAAACAATGCAATGGAACCACACCAGGATCAGAGAGCATGGCCCAATGATCAAAGTACATGGCCTGATTCCCGAATGTCTTCATGAATGCCCAAAAAATAAAAAAACGTCGTCCCTCTTCTTGGGAAATGGTGTCATCATCTCGGTTCAAGCCAGGATAATTTGCTGCTTTGGGCTCGTCGAAAAGCTTTGAATCTTTGGACATGGATCTGAATGGCATTTTGCTTTCTAGCTTCTAGCAACCTCAGGATCCCTTCACTTTCTACCGCATCAAAGAAACTCAGAAATGATATGATTACTCACCAACCAAGAACAGAACAGAAAATCATGAAATTTGAACACATTCCACCTTCCAACCGATCTGGAAGTTTCACAGTGGCTGTGCTGTGCCCTAGGTGGCCCATCCTTGCACTGGGGACGAGTGATGAAACCATTGAGATACCTCGGCATTGACCGACGTTTCCAGCGAAGATTGCATGTGAAACCCTTTCCGGCCAGTCAAAATAGATGACTTGGAGTGACATCATTTCCGGTAACTCCCGATATCATAATCTGGATCAAGTCCTATCTCTTGTTCCTTCATGTATTGTCATGCATAATTTTCGGATTGACAAACCCCATGAAGCTTTGAGATTCACCACTCCAATTCAGCAAGCAAATGTGATGTCAGGGCATAGTTCCTTTGTCAATGTGGCAAGGATGAGAATGAGAATGTTTTTCCCCCAAAGGAGTTGTACCCTCGAGACCCCTTTGGTCTCGTCTTGCTCCAACCAACCACGCAAACAACGGGACGCCACACCCATTCACCAAGCCGTTGCGCTTGGAAATCTCAGGAGCGGTACGCGATTGGTGAGTTTTTTTTTGATGGTTCAACTTGAAAAATGTTGAAATACAAGCATACTGTTTGATTCAGTTGATTAATCAGTTGCCTTCAACTTCATTGAGAACATCCCAGTTGTATTGAGAAACCAAATTGCTCAGTGCAGCTGGCGCAGAACATTCAGTAAAGCCAGAGAAGCAAAAATTGTTGCATCCCCTTCTAAACAGGAGTTTAGGCAATGCAACCCTTAGAAAAGTTGGAAAGGTTCATGCTGTAAGATTTTTACCTGCTTGATTTTGCTTTGACAACATAAAAATCGTCCAATTCAAACGTATAGATGTCAAGAAACGATAATTTAAGAAACTTGTCCCTGTGAGTTTCGTCGACTTGGCTTGTGAAAACTGCCCATAAAAATGGGAGTAAAGTGACATAATTGGGGCTGCCACAGCCAGGATTGTTGTTGAAGCTGGCCACCATATTCCTATAACATCTATAACATTTGGATATTGAAGAAACTTCCCAAACAGAAACAATCCACTTAGCAACAGTCCTTCAGAGTGTCCTATTTATTTCAAACTCTCTTCTTCCTTTCAACCCTATTTGACACAAACAACGCGTTCAAGAGTTGAAGACCTTCAAGCATCCTCGCCAAGTGACCCCATGGACCCTCATGTGGCGGGCATTTTGAGAGGTGGAAACGCCCCAAAGGAAAGCTTTGTGCCTCGGCTGCTGGTTCCAATCAATGAGGGATGAATTGGAGCACATCACCAAATATGGGATGAGAATCAACAAATTGGATGCCCCAAATTACTTGAAACACCTGCGAGGACTTCACTAAGCTATCTACCTACTTACCAAGGCTGTTGAATTTCTGTTGTGTACACCAACTGGTCGTCATGGACATGGTCGTCCAAGATGCTCTCGCATCTGCTTGTACCCATCGAAGATGATCTTTTCCTCGGAGGCACCAAGATGGACTTGTGTGAATGACATGATCACTTGCCAACCTGATTTTCAGGGTTAGTTGCTTCTTGGAGGAAGAAATCCTTGTCCTTTGCCATGTGTCCTGAAATCAGGTAGTGATACCCTGATACATCATTGCAACAAGCTGAAAACAATCCGATGAAGTCGACGATCTATATGTATCCTTTATATCTAGAGTAAATGTGTAAAATCATACACAAAATTACAAAATATGTATATGTGAATATATACTGTATACGATTATGTGCAAATTGTTCATAGAGAAAACATGAGAAAATACCGTTTCCACAAAAATACCCTTTCCCTTTCCCCAAGCAGCTCTTCGTTGCGGTACAATCACTAGGGCTGGGAGTCCAGACCAAGGAACCAGGAGGCAAACTACCTGAGGTCAATGGAAACACTTGGTATATGGACCTTCCCAACCTCACCTTGACTTTCAAGGATTGTCATGGTTATCAAAATGGACCAACAAGGGTATATTTGCCATAGCAAAGGTTTTCATTGAGCCCTTAAGAAAGCTCTGTGTAGCCTTGTTCCCTGTCTCAAGTAAGTAACAGGAGGTTATCCATGTGTGTATGATCATACACTATCCCCTTCTATCTTCTTCTGATAGAAGAGCTATCAGAACGAAAGCAGCATATCTTTCATTGTCAACCCCGGAACACAAGGGGTGAGAAAGGGGTACATGGACAAACCAGTTTGTATCCTTGTCATGGTTTCATCTTGTCGCTATCAAAGTGCACAAATTGATCACCGCGGACCATTCTGACAAGAGGATACCTGCCCTCTACACTGACCAATCTTACAAACAACGATCATTGAAGCTCTCTTTCGTCGCTGCTTCCATCCCAGGAACGCAGCACATGATGCGTCATGCCATCTTGGATCTTCCAGCTTATCCTGAACCGAGGATAGGCTGGTCGACCTCGACCTCGAAGGAGTTTTCTTGTACGTTTATTTGATTTCCTTATCGGAGAAGGCGGTCATCCTACCTTTAAATTTAAATGATGTTGTATGAAGTTCGATACAAATGGTATAACGTGAAACTTGCTCCCCACATAGGGGTCTATGACTTACAACGTGAAGAGCTTCAAGTGGTGCAGGATTTGTGTATTACCCGCAGCTCATAAACCTTACGCTATCCACAGTCATCTACTACTGTGATTACACTTGTGAGAGTTAAACAATAATTTGATCAGGAATTGCGAATTTTGAGGTTTTTTGGGGGGTGCTTCGATGCCACGCTACGTTTGGGTTTAGATTGACCCTGACAGAAGCAGTTCTCCATTGAACATCCGATGAAATTCTATCCAGGTTCATGACTACAAAGCACTTCTTGTGAAGCAATCAGCTGGTTGTCTTGTTTGAAATGCTGAAACAATAGCTATGTGAAAGACATTGTCAAACAATAAACTTTCATAAACTACTAGCTAAGTTCTTGCACCAACTCTGGCAATTCAACACTTTGGACAGTCTGAAGATCGGAATTGAACTACGAATCGCCACACCTTTCAACATCATCATCGATGCTCACGACGTAGGTCCCAGCAGGGAAGAACTTCCTGAAGAACGGAGGAGTCGGTAATACGAAGTCCATCGACGTAAGCATCCCCTACGAGGGTGTCTGTGGAACTTATAGCTAGAAAGATCGAGTAAAACAGTTGGGTTGCAACTAGCACAGGCAAGAATCTGTGTGCTGGAACTAGATGATGATCCTACTTACTAGTCATTTTCACAGTTCCAGTTCGCGCGTTTGAGTATTTTGTTGGGCGATTCATAAAAATTCACCGAGTGGAATAATGCCGATCATTGGATGACTTCCCCGTTATCGTTTGATTCGGTCAGCAGAGCGCTGTATCTCTACAAGCGTCATTCTGTACTGTGTAGCAGGGACTTAATATGTAGTGATCTGATGTCCTCTTACTAGCTATATAAATATATCAACCCTACATTTAACAGTAGACTCTTGGATCCTGTTCAAGTTCCTTGCCAACTGCATCATCGGGCTGCCAAGGTTCATAATGAAGTTCCGCGAGTTCTTGTTGCCCAGCACCGAAATCTCAATCCGAACCTTTTCCCATTCACTGCCCAGCAGTGCAGTACGATAGTTTTTCCTGTCGAACTGGGAATGCGTGTCAAGACTCGGGGCAAATTTGAGTGCAGCAACCTGTGTCAAGACAAAGTAAATCAAGTTATGATTCCAAGAATTCTTGTCTCTTTGGGATGCCCTGGGATGATCCTGATAAGGCAGAGTATAGTGCTAATGTCTGTCAAAGTCATGATCCTTCACCAAAAAAATAGATATTTTAATAATAGATCCTTACAGTATATACAAACAAACAGCATCACAGCATCAAACATTCCGCTGTGGCGCCACCCCTTGGTCACCAACATGTAGAGAGATCCATAAACACGAAAACGGAAGAAACAAATCCATGTGTAGGGTCAAGCACCTCATGTTGATCATATCATCTTCTAGTGTACATCCAGTGCAGAAATTGTAAATGATGAATCGGAAGATATAGTAATGCTCTTCAAGTTCCGATCTTTGGCATTGGTGAAAGTCGCCTATGCCTATTTTGACCCTTGTGTTTTGCTGTGAAAACTCCCCCAGATGGAAAGCAGAAGGCTTCACTGAATGATGAAGCAGAAAGCAACCTCACATTTCAACATCTCAAGTCCTCTCAGTCTCATTGGCTACGAAGAGTGTCACCCGATGCTTTGGGATGCGCTGTCGGCTGAGCATGCCCAAGGTGTGCATCCTGAGCCATTGCGTCATGGGGAAAGACAAAGTGGATTCCATCAACTCCATCCCTTTGCTGATTGTGTCGGTTGAAAGAAATTAGATTTTCACCACAAGTTCTGGAAGGGTGAAATTGTGTGTCAATTCCTACTGTCCCTATTTTGACTCTGGTTGGAGATGTAGAGGTTCCTCGGTTGAAAGAATTCAAAACGTAAACAGTATATAAACCTAGAAACACAAATTCTGCTCGCAAACAAGTCCTCAGATGTTGTTCATATTACACGCTGCATTTGCGATGAGCTGCTGCCAAAACCTGTGGTTATTCAGAAGAAGTCCGGGGATGGAAATCCACTGACTTTTACCAGCTACAGTTACAGTACCAGCCGGTCTTGCTGCTCTCTTCAACGTATCAACGTTTTATCACCCCGAACTGCTGAAGCACACTGTAGCCCTCCTGATTCGCACAACCCATTGAGCGCTTCTGACCGGATGAAAGTATAATTTAACTCACAAACTTGAAACATCCTTTCAACCATCATCCCTTTATGTGGTCAGTTGTGAACTGATTATGTGGTTGTTCCTATATGATGCCAAATGGAAGTCTCTGCCCGTTCAACAGCAATAGGTTTGTGTCCGACCTCCAGCTTGCCAACTGGCCAAATGCAACACCGAGCATCAGAATGAAAGATGTCTTGCACTTCTTGAACCTTTTCCTCAGCAGAATTTTTGTGCTAGATGAAAACAACATCAACCTATCCCTGCTCTGGCCAACTGGATCTGAGGATTCTTGCATTCTGAGACTTTGCAATATGCTTGTCATTGATGAACATTTCAAGCGCAGCTGGAAACCAAAAGCACACCACTGGAATCAGAAAGATACGCTTTTGAGATCCGTTGAAGACAAAAATGTTTTCCCCTTTGTGCTCGCAATCGGTCCGTTTGCAAGAAAGCAGAAATTATTGTTTAACAGCTACTTGTTCGAAGTGCAGAGCCATCAGAATCTGTGGAAATGGTATACGGTATGATTGTATGATCGGTATGATTGATGCTGATCTAATTTAAAGAACCAGGTTTGGGATGCCTGGATGATACACAGAATTCATGGGCCCTGACCCCACCAACCCGGAGAAATGAGGGATGCCGGGCCAAGCGTCTTGCCGCTCATGTCGCAAACGGGCATCCAGCGTTGATATGTAGGAATGGCCAACCTCTGCAGCTGCAACCCAACTGCACAACATGAGTTTTTCAGATGCCAGCTGAAAGCAAGAAAGATTGTTGAGGCTGCAGCAAGGTATAGTATAATCCAACCGGGTGCCTTGCTGTGTTCAATATCAACATATACTTACAGTATCTGACCTACAGCCACTAAACTCCTTGCATGGGGTCATCTTCAAGTGTTGGCAGACAAGCCGACCATTCGGTTATGAAAACACCTCAAAAGTCATTTCTTCGATGCTTCGCAATGTTTTGGGGTCTTTGGCAGTGCCAAGATAAGATGAGTGTTGAGAAACCATGGTCAAGAATCTCATGTATGATTCACTTATAACTTGGGATTTGAATCCATGTCATAACCATTTACAAAGTTGCTACTTTGTCGTTCCAAAACTCCGAGATTCTGTCGGGTGAAGTGCTTTGAAGTGTGCAGTTTGGCCATTGCATCTTTATGGGGACTGCAGTTTGAGGGTTTCTTGCCCCATTCTGTTGAATTTCTTATTTGTCCTGATGCCAGGTCGAAACCTCAGGGACTTGGTGGCAGCTATTTGCAATGTGGTGTTTGGAAATCATTCGTACTTCGCGGTTTTCGTATGTCAATTTATCTGATGTTTCATGTGTTTGCAGCATTTTTGGTGGCTTCCTTTTGAAGCGCCTGTGCTGTGTTTGTATATAAAATTAATACTTGTGGGCCATTGGGGCCATTTTTATTTTGGCTTTTTGCCTCTTTGCTTCTCGTGTGTGTTTTCTGATAAGGGTCGTATCAGCCCAGAGTTTGAACCAGTTGCGCATTAAGAGCTGATGCCTGACGAGTATGATTGTTTATAATATTTGCGCCTGGGGATAGCTTTGACGAAACCCTCCAATACTCATACATGTTTTTTTGGAGCTTTTGCACAGATGTGTTTTTTGTGCTTGCGCAACCCTAATGTCTAGGGTGTTTTGTGCCCATTCACTCTGCATTGCACTAATATTTTGTGCTGCCGCAGTAATGTATATTTGTACTATTTCATCAACTAATCTGGCCACAAGAAAAGGGAACCTAAGGCCTGCAGTTTCAGTAACTAGTGGAATGATTGGATAGGAGGAAGCAGAAATTCAAATGCATCATAGGAAAGTTCCCATGCCAGATTCACAGGAGTGCACTATCCATATGCCTCAAGAAAGAAAACAAAACATATCCCAAATCAGCTTCGTGGTTACAACACCCTTGACCCAACATGAGTCAGTTGGATACTCTCAAAAGCAAGCAACTGGTAAGGCACAGCTTTAGCTCTTGAGGCCAAATGTGGGGCCAGTTTCGCCTTTGGATGCAAATCCTTTTGCTTCACCTCCTGAGACAATCGAACGTGATTGCAACTTTGCTGCTTAAATGGATGATGAAACAAAAATCCCAGAATATGGTGAGAACTCGTTGAAAATCTTTTCAGAAAAACTCAAACAGCCAGGATGTGTCATAATCAAAATGCAAAACATCTGGGAGAATGACATGTTTGACCAATCTGATGCATTGGCCCAATCACATGATTCTCCTCCAACATGAAGTTGCATCTTCAAAGTACCAGTTGAAGGAAGTTTCTCTAAGTGTTATTAGTGGTTCATCCTAGTGTAGGATTCTTGCTTTAACAGCCTCAACAAAATCCCCTAGCTCCTGGGTCCTCAGAACGTCCCGATTCGATCCGGCCAAATGAGTAACGAAGCATTCCCCATTTGACAAACACAAACAAATCAATACAAACTATCAATTCTCCATTCCCAACGAGCCCCTCTGATGCACAAAGGCGGTGGGTGGTTTGAACGCACTAGTCATACCCACATGAGGTCTTGGTCTCACGTCACTACATGAAAACATAATTGGACCAGACTTAGATCTTTTGCTTGTAACTGAACCCTCAAACCACCAACTAACTTAGGGCTCCTCAACGCCACACCACCACATGCCAGTTTCCCTCGAATACTAATTTTCTGTTTGGCAGGGGGCCAGGGGGTCAACTCCATCACCTAGATCAATTCGAGCTGGAAATTCAAAATGATTCACCACTTGTCGTCCTCCATAGCAAACAACTTCTCTTCCCACTTCTCCATCTCATCATCACTATCCTGGAGACGTTTGCGCAGTCATTGAACACGAACAGCACAGGTCACAACTGAAAGCTACTTGTCAGTATCTTTTTACTAGCCATAACAATAAAAGTTGACTTCTGGGATCGCAAACCATTCTTTTAGCATTCACGGGTGGGACGGGTATTGGAATGAAGGTCGGTATGGAGGAGGAAGTTTGAAAGCATTTGAAGGTCTGGAGCTTCTGGGTAAATGACATACAAGTTGGTGGATTCAGGATTTCCAACTCTGAAATCATATTTGTCCATTGCGGGGAAGCTTCGAAATGACGTGGAAAATGAAGTTGGTGTTGGTGAGGAGGACTGACACACATGCCAAACGCCTAAGCCAGGCCCAATCACTCCTCATCGTCTGTGGGTTCTTCTTCACTCTCATCATCTTCAGCCTCCCAGTTTCATGTTGAGGGTCGTGTTTCTGTTTTTTTTTGCAGGGAGGGTTGTTGCAGCAACAAATCATACGTAAGATGAGAGCACCCAAATTGTAAATATTTAGAAGTGCTGATCCTAAGAACTAGGTGGCTTTGAAACGGTGAACGCCTCACTTGTATAATACAGGTTCTTGCGTGCCTGCCTGAAGTGCAGACCGGCAGATTTAAAATGATTTGTAAAGTTGGGATCGCAAATCCGTTTGTGTATGTATGTGGGCACACTTCCCATCCACTTGCGAATGTTACTTTTATCGCAATGTCACCTCATCTCCTAGTTTGGAAGATTTTGGATGCATTTTGACTTGTAGATCAAACGGGTCCTTTCACGTGACTCATTTCCAGCCGCTGGTCCACTGTTCATTGACCGAGCTTTTTGTTCAAGCAAGATGGAATCCAGGAATCCTACCCTGTTTATGGGTCCATATGGGTCCGTTTTCTGAGTACAAGATGTCTCAATAAAGAATCGGGTTTCTTCTGGAACTACTTACTATGTCTCCATCATATAGCATTGCGGCGTGGCGGTGGAGATCCAAATCAGCGCTCCAGGCCGATGAACGATTTTTTAAACTATGGATGCCCGGTAGTGAAGACAGCTGCAATTTGTCCCTGGCCATCGACCCAGTGAATTGGATTTGTCCTATCCTGGCCTGGCGCCGAGGCTTTTGCGGAGCAACTCGTACCTGCTTCCTCAGAAATTGTGCATAAGACCGTGGAAAAAAAAAACGATTCAACTGAAGTTGTTGTAAACAGCTAGTAAATCAAAAAAAATGCTTGGTACAGGACCTTTCCAAGTAAGTCATTCTATTGTTTCACCACATTCCCAAGTTGTCTCTCAAGAGTTGTCTCTCAAGAGTCTTTTAAAAGTGTCGGAAAAAGGCACCACATTCCCAAAGAATACAACGGCACTTCAAAGTCCCCGAGACCCAAAACCGTTGTCAAGATTTGGCTAAAAGAATATACTGTATATAATTATTGCTACCAGGATTTGTCACATGTTTCATGGATTTGCTGGGAAAAAAAATCCTTTACTCCACCAAGTCGCCGTTTCATGGCACCCTTGGCACATCTTGGCTTCGCTCGTGGCGAGGCTTTGGACCGCACCACACGGCCCGAGCTCCGAGGCTTCATGGCGATTTTAAAGCCAAGTCACGTAGTGACGTAGTGGGGTCACATCATAACATTTCAATAATACACCTGTGTATAGTTAATCATATGTATATGCATATTTCTTAATTTACAAAGAGATGATGTCTGAAATTGGATATATTATGCATAAGTGAGTAGTCCAATTGTTGGTAGGCTCTGTCAATAAGTCCACATCACGATTTGCTGAGGCTAACTAGTTGTCACGAAGAAGTAGGACCTCGGAGTCACTATTGAATCTACTGTGATCTATCACATCTCTAAGCCGAATCCATGGGTTTGCTCAGAATTAAACCATATTGACTGGTCCCATATCCAGGAATCCAGGATCCATTTCCTTTGTCGATGCTTTACAACTTGGTCACAGGAGGCGGCAGGTGCGGTTGAAACCTGAGCTGGAAACTTCTTCCGATATCTGAAGGAGGACGAGATACTATTCTCAACCAACAGACCAGTGGGTACTTCAGGTTTCCCAAAAAAAATGAAGGAACGATATTTCCCTTCAACATGGGATATCACCTCTCACAAATACACAAATACAACAATCACAGAGACAATTGTGAGGTCTTGTTGCGTTCAACCATCCTCGAGGCGGTCACTTATAGTAAGCAGTGAAAGGTCAAGAACCTGGATTCCTGGCTTGCCATTAAACCTGGGAGTCCAAAGAAGACTTGTGAATTTTTGAAGTTGCTTTCCATACAGCCAGTTGTTTTTTGTGCAATGTTTAATAGATCGGGAATTCCGGGACACTGTACTCTTGATGAGCGGCTGGACTTCCAGAAAACATTCAAAAACTGATTGCTAACCCGATCCTCTTGGGGGTGGCGCCACTTTACACTATGTAATGATTTGACCAGAAATTCAAACAGAGATTTTGCAAAACCAGGGAATTCTCAACATGTTTAACTACACCAAATCCATGAGTCTATCCAACTTAATTTTTGGTCATTTTGGGAGGACTTCTTCAAGAATAGAGATGGTGTCTTCTAGAATGGCATTGTACTATCCTCCGTATAGTTTCCCACTGCTGTTCCACAGCAGTTCGGTATACATGGATTTTTTAAAAATCAATGCCACCATTTCTGGAAACAACCCTTGTAAACAACTAGGTCTATGCATATCTATGCATCATCAAGTCGGTTGGGGAACTTGTGGAACTGCCGTACTACTGCCCCTCCTGTTCGCAATACATTGATGGCTTAACTTGGCTTCAGTAAATGATTTTGGGTCTGCTTCTACGCAATTCCCAGGCACAAGCTGCTTTGATTTTTTTTTCCGCAGGGGCATTGGTGGCGCCAGGGCGGTGTTTCGATAAAATTGCTCGCGAACGGTTTTTAAAAAATGGTGTTGTGAGTTGTGTGGCAGTGAGAATCTCGGTCAAAGCATGTGAAAATGCAAGAGAGAGTGCAATACAAACGCAAAACTGACTGATATCAGATCCACCAAACAGGTTAGTTATGCCAATGGACAAAGGTTCTTAATGACCAGGTTGTCTCCGAAACACCCTGCTACGAAACACTGATTTGCAAGTTACAACATACAATCACGCTATGTCAAATAAAAAACTTGTCAAATAGTATCAAATGGGCATACTGGTCGTTCGTAGAAAACCAACTTTAGAGTTTCTATGGCAATTGGTTCATACTTCATACTATTGATGGACAAACCCCTGAACCAGTCGATATACGACATGCACGGCCTTTTTCTGGAGACCATTGAGTTGAAACATATCTCAAGTCACCCACTGCTCGCCACCCAGACTAGAACCCCGCATACACTGCGGGGTGCCGCTGCTTACAAATCAAACACAGGACTCGCCTCGAAACCATAGAGTGATGGATGGATCACTGATGGTTTGAAGAAAAATATGAAGACTTTAAAATGAAAAATGAAAACTCTGGTTTGCGGTCTTGTCGATGAAACCAAGCGTAGTGAAACAACTACTGCTTGTTACTTGAAACGATATGTCCAAAAAGGCATGTTGCTTGTTTCTGAGTTCAAAACATATTATGATTTATAATCATCATACATACGAACAATGTGAATAGATATAATAGATATGTAGACATATAGATATTGATAAAGATACATAGTTGGACCTCAAATGGTCACTTTCTATGAAGCTGTTCAATCCCTGCTCTGCGACCATATATTAGTTCCATCAAATTTGATGTGAGTTTTCAAAAAGAACAGCAAACATTTCATAAACATAGATGGCTCCCTTGACTGCTAGTTCATCACTGCTTATCTCTAAGTTTGCTACGTAGCCAAACAAAAGCTAATACAGTACTTGTGCTGAACTACAATACTTCACCAATCTGAATTGAAGCAGAATTCAAATCAATTTGGCAGTATTTTTGAGATGAACCACCTGTTACAATGTTACAATGAGCTTGCGGTTGTTCCTGTCTTAGTTTACCCAGCAAATAAACACATTCAAATAATCCAATAATTTCCAGAAAGAGTCCGGTGTGCTGTACAAGAAACCGCCGTGAAAGGACCACAGTGCGCGTTGCGCCTGCGTCCCGGCGAAACATGCGGTGAAGCGAAGCAGCTTAGGAAGTTCCGTTGATGTCTTAGTAGTTACAAAACTGCATGGTACTGTAGTTCCGTTGGGATTGTAAAACAAGGCAGAACATTGGGACCCAAGATTCAATTCTCAAGTCATGGTGTATCTTTTAATGTTTTAAATGGGTGTAGCATGTAGAATTATTTACTTCGAAGCTAGGCTTGCATAAAGGTTCAAACCCTTGATTGTGTAACTGAAGAAATTTGGGGCTTGCAAGTATAATGTAGGAAGTATGACTTTAACTGTACACTTTTGTACATAAGAATCTATCAAGTCGATACTCAAAAGGAATGAAGAATCCTTTGCTGAACGCTTCTCTCCGGAACGAAGTACTGAGAATCCCAGAACTTCTGCCTGGAAAAGGGATTCTTAAAAAAGGCAAGCTTTGCTCTCTGGCGACAAACAACTGCGGAAATGTGACTTCTCCAGATCTTTGTGATGAAATTAATCTTCCAAGACTAGTAGGTGAAGACACGTTAGTTGGAGTTTGGAGTGCTAAAAACCCAACCAAATCCATGTGGATCCCAAATCCCAAAAACTTGTTTCCTGCAGTTGCGGTTGACCAACTGTATTTTGAACAGTGTAACCCATCGCCGTTGCTCCAGACTCACCTTCAACTCCTCACCAATACCTGTTTTTTCGATACAAAGATCGTATAAAATCCTGAAATTCGAAGAAGTCTCCCAAAATCACAGTGTTTGGGGAAGTTCTTGTCACATGAAAACGAATGCGTAATTTCACTAGTTCATGGACATGCGAGAGAGAGAGAGAGAGAAGAAAAAAAAAAAAGAGGACGTTTTGAATGGTGGGATACAGCTTTTGGTCACAGAGTACACAGAAGTCGTTAGAAACTGAAATCCTTGACCCAACAAGAAAATCCAAAAAAGATGTCTTCAAGATGCAAATTCCAGATTCCAACCGGACTCATGACGCTCGGTCGGGCTCCCGGACTTTGGACCCTGCATGAGGTAATGCCTTTGATCGTGGTTGGCCAGTGGTAAGTTTTTCAACAAAAGGTCAAAAGGATTTCAAAAGGACTGTATGATGTAGGAATACTCAAATTTCACAACAAACCCCAGAATGCAGGATTATTCAACGTTCTCACATTTCAACACGAAGATGGAAATCAATAAATATTACTATTTGGTATAGGAATCTCATTTCCAAGACGATCATTGTCGGGTTCTATGTTGCTGGTTGACTCAAACATTGTATGTATTCCAGCTTGTGCCACAATGAACATGAAGAACTTGGGGAGGTTCCAAATCACTCCTACACTCCCCAACAAAAGATGGCCACATAGCATCGCAAAAGGAATCCAGTATTCCAACGTTTATCTTTCTGGTGTCTTTTCGTGTTAGTTTCACCAAAGGCTATGTCAGTCAACACTGTTCACCATACCAACGGCTTGTAGCATCACTCCTCCTATATCCTTGCTTGGCTTCGATAAAGCGGTCGAGAACACAATCTTAGGGTGTTCCACAATATCAAAAAGTTTACTACTTGTGTTGGATGCTGATCGCCCGGTATTGAACGGTCAACTTGGCCTTCTTGAAAAGGAAAATGGGACTTACTTAAGTTTCGCAGATCAGGGATTTGTATCTTGCGCCATGCAGTTCCATACAGTGGGATGGACATCCCGTGTGGGGATGACAAGGGCAACAACAAGCAACAAATGATGTCAAGAAATGTTCCGACAGAAACTTTGCCTCTCCCTCCCATGTTTGACCTATATACATTCTCTGAGGTTGAGACTGCCATGCAGAGGCCCTGGCAGACCATGCATAATGGGGAGGTCATCCATCATGAAAAGCACTGCACGTGGAACAATCGGATATTTCTGTCCTCAGAAGGAAAACAGAAATACTATAGCCATAAACCTAGAAACTACCTGTGCGATTTGAGATTCGCTCAAGACACCACTTTGGGAGTCAATGAAAACGTCTTAAACAACGAAAAATCATAGAAGAACACCTATAGCCTATATAGAATATACAGTAATCAAAAGTACCGTCACAATATCAAAAAAGAAGCAAAGTACTTTCTCCTCTTATTATTCTTCTTCGAGGCTCTTTAGCTGAAGAATGCCTCAAATGTGAATTGCCCCAATGAGTTTCTGGAAATAGCAGTATCCACCCGGAATCTAAAATCTAAATGGAGCGGAAACGTGATCGGATATCATCAATAAACACTGTCAACATTGTAAACAACCTGTTTGATCTATTGGTGCGGCGAACCATGAATCATGCTTAGCTGGGAAGGCGCCCTGTATGAAACCCATCACTCCGGATGTCGTTCCGTAAAAAGGCACCTCAGCCAAGTGCTCTCTAGCACCATCAAACCCAGAGGTGCAAAGATCGTGCCAATGACCTCAAAGATATGGAAACAATGGTCATAGTCATAGCAGACACTGCGTATACTCCCAGAAGAAGTTCAATTGGATTTTTTCTGTAACCAGTAACATCTCACAGGATCAAAGTATGGAATTTTCTCAACACGGTTTTTGGAGGACTTTCGAGGGTCATGTAGCAGTGGCAGTTCATATAGATCATACCTTGATGCACTGGATAAAACCTTTCGAAGCATCTTTTCAGCTCACGGAAAAAGAAACCCCTGCAAACGTTCAGGACAATAAGCCACGGCTCTTCCCAGGTTGTTTTGTAGCTTATCTCAGAATCCCAAGTATTATCAACTGGCCATTCCTCTTGAGCAAACATACCTCTGTCACATGAACCTCATTCTTCCCCTGGATTCCTTCTTTGTCGCTCCACCATGTACAGTGTACAACAACCCATCTCGTCCCCGGCACGTTTGGCCAGCGACGGCGTTACGGCATCGGAGGTGTCGATAAGAATGTCGACTTGAAGAGGTGGAGATGTTGACCCGGGCCCAACCCCCTAATTGTGCCAGGGTTTCAGATCATTTACTCATTTACCCGGATGAAATCCTAGTGGCAATGGATCAAACCTACAACCGTGGCTAGTAGCTTTATTTCAATAAGGATTATAGAGACTTTATGCCACCTATAGAGGCTACAAGCCTTAGTTCCAAGCCAGGTGTCAGGGACCTCTTTCACTTATGTTTTAGGGTGTCCAACGAGGCACTCAGATACAATCTCAACTGTTTTTCTAAGTTCCAGGCAGGACACTCTCTCTATATACATCTAAATACTAGGTAGGAGTGGTTCTGGTCAAAGGTCATAGTCTCAACAATGACGAGCATTTTGACATCTGTCAAAAGAAGGAGAACCAGCAAACCATCACCTAATTAGATGTGTTGGAGGTACGAAAACACCCAGTGGGATCGGGGTCATCCGGAATTCTAGGGACTGCGATGTCATAAGTTGACATCATCTTTGTTTTGGCGGCAAGGTACATAGTATGAGTATGCAGTCCTTTTCCAGTTCAAACAGCCCAGGATTGTGTGGCAAAGTTGACTTCTGTTTTCAAGATATTCTCCGATGCCCCATACTTCCAGACAAATACTGTACACCAACCCTGCTGGAAGATAGAAGCAGTGACAAAGCAACACCAAGGATTCTAGTGTCATAGCTTTTGATTGGACAATCACCAAACTTTACTTGCATTTGGGGTGGTGCTCCCACATGGGGATTCGTTATCATGGATCTCTTTCAGAATACTACTCCCACTTTAGCTTAGGGATATTATACTGTGACTGACATGGTTTGTGATTCAATACTTTCAATGTGCTGATTCAAACTGCTACAGTAAATTGTGTGAAGTGTTGCCACTGCTCACATAGAACACAT
The DNA here is from genome assembly GCA_000507305.1 of Breviolum minutum Mf 1.05b.01. Lineage (NCBI taxonomy): Eukaryota > Dinophyceae > Suessiales > Symbiodiniaceae > Breviolum > Breviolum minutum. The sequence continues at coordinate 266,428 of DF239957.1, read as the reverse complement.
TTCTTTAGCAGCAATAATGACGGATCAGTGGCTATCGGATCTGCAGATGTGTGGCTGAAAAGCAAAACTCATGTCTTGGTTCAACTTCATGATTCAAGGCATCCAAGTCGTCCAATCTTAGTATCCACCAAGTCAGTGGTTGGATCTCTTGCCTGATTGGTGGGAGAATACCCAGAAGGTATACGGCTAGCAACCAAAGGTAGCACAACATAACTTGTGATTTAAAAAGCAAACAACTTATAGACAGTTCGAAATTTACTATATCATACATGTCCTACATTTCTCGTAATATAGGTTTGAGGTTGACCAAGAAAAGAAGGGATATATCTTCACCCAACATAAATCATCCCTTTCTGCACCGAGATATCACTGGTCCGCACTGTCCCTCGCTTTTCAAGGGATCGACAATGGTCGAATGTCTTACTCGACCAAAGGCGACTTTGCCGCCAAATCTGATCAAAGTAGCTGGGCGTATCTGATATCTAGAACTCGAATTGAAATGACTATGAAATGACTTAAATCAGTTTAAGATCCTTGTGCGAAATACCGAAATCCTGGATACTTACCACCACTATGGTCTTGAGGTCGGTAGTGAGGTTGCCATAGTGCTGTCACAGTCTGCCCAGAAGGTATGATCTGTCACAGTCGATGTTGATGTCATCCCTTTTGAATGCTTGGGTGAGCTCAGGTTTCATTCTTGTTACTCGAGTCAAAGGACTACAAGGCTCATGATTTCCGAATAAACTTTAAGAAATAACAACTGGCAACTAAAACCCAATGCTTTTATATGCTTTTGCAGTTTGTGGGCGCTGACAATCGGACTTCCCGCTATGAAAATCCACCAGTATGTACTTCGGATCAGATCCGGCTTCACACGATGTTAGTTCACAGGGCGAAAGGCTGCGATGGGTGCGAAGTCCGAGATGGTCCTGTTTCGTTTCGGCTTGCATCTCATGGTCCCGATTCTGGTAGGAAGTGATACCAACTTGAAAGTATATAGCCCATATTGGACATCTTCAAAATATTGGAAACTGCAACAAAGCCAATAAAGATGACAAATGATGACAAATCAGAACCCATCTATCTTTTGTATTAACACATAACAGCATACTATATATCTATATAGATATATATATATATATGTACATAATATACACAATCAATGGAGTCTCACTTAATCAATGGAGTATACCGCCTTCCGCTGGAGCTCGAGCTATAACTGGAGCTTGGCCTCGTCAGTTGAAACCGAATTTCAAGAAAACACCTTGTGGATGTGGATGGTAAATGATTGGTGAATGATTGGTGAATGTAAATGAGGTGAAATACCTTGTGATGTTGATATATACTTCCACTAAATCAATACCTTTTTGAGTGACATGATGTTGTTCAGCATATCTAGTGCCAATCAAATGATAATGGGCATGTAGTGTCTGAGTAGGACTGTTGCACAAAATCATGAATTGATATACAGTATCAACTCATATAGGATAACATCCGAAAAAAAATTGCAGGAACTTTTCTCTTTGACAGTGGACCTCTGTAAGCTTCCGCCATATCCTCTGACCGGCACGACAGGATCTAAATGTCGGATACCACGTAGAGTGAAGGTGCGCTCAATGCTGGAGAAACGACGGGGATTGTGGATATCCACCTTGCTGGATGGGTGTGCTGACTGCAAATGAACGAAATGGCTAACCACTTGGTGGGATGATTATCCGAGCAGGATGGTCCAATGCTACTTTAGGTGGAATACTTGCAATTGTGACTCATGGCCTCAATAAATTGAACCCCCTTGACAGCCAAATCGAGGGTGAACTCACCGGCACTTGGCACTCATCTCTTACACTCCAACAAATGACAAAACAAGCATGTAAGCGAAGCTCTTGAAAAGAGAAGTGCATCCCTACACGTTCCGTCTTACCAACAGGGAGTCTTCGAGGGATGCTATCAGCTCCTACCGAGCCGCAAAGAAGAGGGGAACCGGCATGGTTTTTTGGTGGGACTGTTGCTTGTTTCAAGAAATCTGAATGACCTCAAGGGGGTCCTTACCCTGAAAAAAGTACCTCAGCTTGCACCTCTGAGCGGTCTGCATCGAATTGAAGTGCTCTTTTGATGATGTTTTTTCTGATGTCAAGTGAGTGTTGTGTTGCAAGTCCAATGTAAGTACGTACGTAGTCGGAAAGTACAGAGAAGTGTAACCCAGCCTATCACCACTTGATCTCCATATCCCGAAGTCCCTTTACAATGTATTTTTTGCACCCTACTCCCTACGGAAGAGGGATGTCTCCAGGGCGCTACCTGACTACTCCATCCAAGGTACACAGTCTTTGGGGTCCACACCGTTGTCACCAACCAAGAAAACCTCACTTACGTCGATGCACTGGGATGAAGTTGTTACAAAAAGTAAATTCAATTATGATATGTGGCTGGTACAACAGCTTACAGAGTACACCGGCTACAATATTAATATATGTGATTGTGATAATGTGTGTATATATTCATACAGTAGTATATTACATGAATGGTCTATTTACCTCAAATGAGCTGTTTTGGTGGTCAATCCAAATGTTAAAAAAGTAACATCATACATGACATGCCTACTAATACCCTCTATAGTCAACACACCATGTAAATCTGGGTCCAGTTTAGATGATACAGTAACCCAAATTACTGTGAGACTTTTTATCAAAATGAGGGTGGCTGAATTCCTATCGGCAAATGTCAGCGCCGATCCTTCCTTACATTACTCCCAACCAAATTGAGGCTTCCGAAAAATCTAACAGCATCAACCACCAACTTCGGAACCAGATTTGGATAAATTTCATGCAGTTTCCTTGGCTCAAATGACCAGAAGTGATTTAGTTTAGATGCAGAAGGCTATATATTACACTGGTTATGCTCCCATTGGCAAATCCACACGGAAATGGGAGCATTTCATCAAAATTCAAGAGACTTTTTTGAGAAAGAGAGAAAAAGGGGTCTCAATTGCCCGCCCAACCTATCTGAGATATCCATGGTATGTCCACCGTTCAACCCAACCCAGCCACCGGTCGCTGGTGTGGTGGCACCACGGCTCCAGCCACTGTGGCGCTTTTGGGACGTCGGAAGGTCGCGGCGGAGCCACGTTTCAGGTGGCCACCATGGCGCTCCTTGCAGAAGAGGGTGCCAATGCTCCAGCCTCAAAGGTGATGTTGAGTTGATATGAAGATGCCACCAGCATCACCAGAGATGCAGAGGCTGCATGTAAAGTTTCTGTAATCTTCATAATAACTCCTATTGTCATTCCTAGCTGTTCATCATTCTAAATGGGCCGTTCTGAAAGGAAGGTACCTTAAGCAACAGGCAAAACCCTGCTCAGCAAGACATCCAAACTATTCCAAAACCTGCTGGTTGTTTACTAAACTCAAGGTATGCCAGGTATCCCGATCTCCCATGACGAAAAGTTCATGAGTCTATCGACCCAACGTATTTTGAAAAAAAAACAACCTGAACTGTCAGGTTCTGGCCATGGTTTGGTGTACAAACCGAAACGAAAGATTCGGTAAGCAAAACAAATCACTAAGCTGAGAATAACGGCCAAACAGCCAAACAAAACAGTATTGCCTCACTTCTTCATACTTTTCCCGTTCCCACCTTGGGTTCTTTGAAAGATATACCCTCGAAAAACGTGTTACCTCTGCCAAATGTTCTCTCCAAGAAACTGGTAGAATCCTGAGACTCCTCACCTTGGTCTACTGGGGCGAATTTTCACGGGGAGGCAGGTGTCCACAGCCAGGAGGGTTGCGCACGGATTGCAAAGTTGCTTTCCAATTTTCGGTTTTGTTCGTAAGTAGGACAACATAACATGGATGAATGCTTCAGTGACAAGCGATAGAGGTCTATATGGTTATAGTTTCACGCCGACAAAACAGAAAACATGAATCAGTTGCCCCTTAACATGTCTATCAACTTGTTTGAAGACTCAATGTAATCAGGGCAATAGGTTGAGCTTGTTCAAGAGTTTCAGTAGGTGCCTCAAATTGCCATGTCGTGACTTCTGGGGTGGTGTAAAAACACGCGCTTTGTTTGATTTGTACCTTGAGACCTTATCATTTTTTCCTTCCTCACCATTTTACCCTGCCTCAACATCAACAACACAGAACCTTTTTCCAACCAATGGTTTTGGGTCCCACAACCTGCAATTCAATTCATTGCGTCAAAAAACACTGTTCGGGATATTTCAGGATGACATCACCTGTATTCACCTGTTGTCACAATGCTATTTGATGATGTTTGATGTATATTGATGTATATATGTTTTTCTTCTACGCATGAGATTTGACTACACAAACAAACTCATTAGCCATGAGCAAATCATTGCCAATCACCCAGCTGGAATAGTTTCATTTCCTGGATCTCTTTTTTGAACCATGTGCCATCTGTCATCTATCCTCTGATAATGCAGCACTGTAGAAAGTTGGACTTCGAGAAACTGATGTTTTTTTTCAAGATCGTGTTGGCAGGGGCAAATCCTGTTCATGTTGTAGTACAAAATCAGGAAAAATTCGACCTTTCCAGAAACCAGATGGATGCACTGTAAAGAAATGCACCAACCCTTTATTTGTTCCCCTCATTTTGCTATGGTTTTTCTTAGGGTTTTCCATTGCAACATCTCATTTTTACATATTTTTACAACATTTACACTTAGATCATACCTACGCCTACGCCGTTCCCCGTCCAAACCTCCACCTTCCCGCTGAGTCGCTACGGCGTTGCCGTAGCACCGGTGCCGAGGAGGGCCGCCGCTGCGCCACGTTCCGCCGGGGCGAGCTGCGGCGATCCGTCCGATCGCCTCGTCGATCCTCCAGGCTTTGATAAAGGTCCAAGATGCGCTGTGGCGCATGAGGAGCCAAGACAATGCGACCTAAGGTGGAAAGATGTGGAGTTGGCTCTTGTGGGTTTTGTGCCTTTTCACATTATCTCTGGTTTGTTTTTTTCATGTCTTCAATTTGTGTGTCGGGTCGGAAAAGAAGCTCCCCCGGAAAATTGAGATACGATAGTGTTACAGTCTCGCTACTGATGCTTGTCTGGCTAAGGATGAACACCCAACAAAAGCTTGCACAGTGTTTCTGATCAATTCGACTATGGGTGCATTAAAACTCAGAGGCTGATCAAGTTCCAACCAGTTCCATCCAGTTCCCCACCCAAGCTTCAAGAACGGTGGAACACATCAGGATATCTAAAGAAACAGAATCAACCGTCAAGTCAGAAGAAAAAACACACTGCAGGTTCCAGGTGCCTTGTCGAGTCATAGGCCCCCTATCTCAGCAATGGCGCTGCAACACGTTTGACTTGAAGTTGTTCGGATCTCTGCGGTGCCGGGATGTTGTTAAACACTTAGGATGGATGGTTAGATGCTTCTTACACGAGTCGGTCAAGTATAACTCAACATCTCCCAGTGATAAGAAAGGATATGATAAAACGTTACAAGTCAGTGATATCTTACACAGTTCTTTCAACCAGGCAACTTGGCTTCAGTTCACCAATAATGAGCCACCGGAATGATAACATTGGAGGTGGTTAGAGGGCACGATGAAATTTTACCAGAAAACAACACCTGTGAAAGGAAATTTTTCGAAAGACTCCCAGCTGCCAAAAAATCTGTGGAAACACTACAACTTCAACACCCCCCGGCCAACCGCTGAAACCGCTGCACTTTGGCTGCGGCTTTTTCCGCTGCGAGCTTTGTATTGCGGTAGGGCGCCAAGGTCTGTGAGTTCAGAGGCATGTCCTACTTACATCAAGCAGCACTGTGTAGGTGCATGGCATTAAGATAAGAGCTAAACTTAATGAATCACAGCACAAATATATAGATGTAGATAACATATATGTACTTACATAGGTAAGTATGGTACTATTTAGATAGCTCCATCTATATACATACCCCAATTTGTAGTAGAAAACTTTCCATCTCCTGCGCATCTTTGAGCAAGATCTTCAAGGATTTTGGTCACTCCAGCAGAAAACTTTCATTACCAAGGCTCATCGAGCCACAAAAGGCTGGCATTTCCGAGGCCCCTGCCACCACTGCGGCATTCTTCATACCGGTGAAAATGCCCTGCATGCCAGCTGCTTTGGAGGTGAAACAGGGAACAAGCCTAGTCCAAGCATTTTTTGAAAGTTGGCAGTCGAGATGGTTGATATCAGGAAATACGATGATTTTGAGCCAGGGCTTATGTGATTCAACAAAAGGACACTTTTCCCTGCTCTTGTTCCAACAGCCTGAATCCCTTTGTACGTTTGTTTTGAAAGGATGGTTGGGTGCAGGTTTATACATGACGTCCCCTCTTTAGTTTCATTTTAGATTTGTAACTCTAGCATTGTCATTGCTTGGCATTCAGAATGTAACACTTAACACACTCTTATTCCCATGTTACATGTTTGGAGCAACACAAAACTTCCCCTCAAAACAGAAAGAAAAAGAAACAGACTGCACATTGAATCTGCTGAGCACCTGGATGTGCAAAATAATCAGTAGCAGGGCCGCTGCAGTCACGAACCTTCGTAGATCCATGTGGGTGAATTGGGCGCATCAATTTGACTTTGGCTTTCAAATTCGTCTAAAATCCGCAGTACCCAGCCCTTCAAGTTGGGTGCACACCAACCATTTGGATCATCAGTTGGGTGGACTCTTGTCTTTTCCTATCTGTCCAAGTGACAACTCAATGATGCGCACGTCAGCAACCCACCACCACCTCAGGCACAGGGATGCAGTAGGTTCAAGTTACACCACCAAGTTCGCTCTTGTGGCAAGGGTAAGTGATAAGTGCGAGTTTCAGCGTTTTTCAATCGTGTGTTGATAGAGAGTCCTACTGATTCATTTATTTCATTTCCTCAGTTGTTACATGGAGATCCAGGCTCAGGACAAGATTCGCAACCAAACGCTTGAGAAGGAAGCTCCAAAATGTTGTGTATTACGTGGAAAGTTCACTTTATTGACAGGGATTCGCAGCTGCTTCCAAAATCAAACAGAACACTTGGCACCCAGGGCAGGAAGCTGAACTGTATTGGGATCCATGGTATATACCTAAAACTTGTCCCCGGAGATTCATTAGCAAGAGATAAACTATCCTCTGTCAGCCTAGGCTGGAATGAGGGAATGAGTCCGGATTAACGCCAAGTAGAGATGCATGTGCTAAACTTAGGATCATTCCTTACTAAGGACCAGCCAGTCTATCTGTCATCTACCTGAAACATACCCGGTCTCCTTCCGGCCAAGCAGCTCATCATTGTACACTGAGCAAACGGTCTTCCACCAGCCCTGGCACCATGACACTCCACCGAACAAATACAAGACGGGCCGCTCCCCGCATCGGTATTCCCCCAATCAACGTAGCAGACTTAGTATCATAATTACTATGAGCCAAGCAACAAATCAGAGTTCATCCTATGTAAATCTGGAGCCGGATATTGAATGAAAAGAGCAACTCACATGTGACTAACACCCCAAGGGTTTTCCACAGTGAGTCTGCTTGCAAAGGTTATCTGAAGGCTCCCTCTGACAAACAAAAACAGCGTTTGTGCGAACATGGGCCTGGACAAAGAAATGGCATCAGGCAACACACACTTGGAAGATAGTCCCAAGGATAGCAAGTACTTTGGTAAGTAGGCAGTAGGTTTAGAATCAACACCATGTAGCGGGATATCTTCGGCAATGTAGGGATAATGATTTCGAGGGAAATCATATATGCATCAATATTTTTTATTCACTGCATATATATTTATTGTTCGTTGCACTGAAACAAACTAAACAATCCTACCTCACTGGAATTCATATGGAAGAAGACGAATAGTTTAATAGTCATTGATAGTCTACGGTGTCTCGCTTTTGAAGGGCCGTGTTATTTTCCCCTTCGACCATCGCAGGGTACCACGAAAAGCTAAGTTTGGCACCGGATCGTCCAGGCGCTTCATGAGATCGAAGGGCGTCAGCAGATGCAAACACCTCAGGATCTTGTTTTTTCTATGGATACTTGATCACTTTCAACAGCTGGCATTTTAGAGTGTTGCCTCCCAAATCATCCCCATGCTCCAATATGAAATCTACATTAGGTGGAAATTCCCACATCTTCAAAGCAAAAGCGAAATAACTTTATATACGGTCATCTTGGATTTTCCAGCACCCTGTGCCTATTCAAATGATCCAGCAAAAACCATCATAGTTCGGAATGTGAGCTTTCATGATCCCGTCATCAATCCCTTCCTTATGCTGATACATGGTGATCCAAGTAGCCAAGCAGGTTTGGGTGGCAGAAGCCAGGCCGAAAAAGGTGGTGCTATGTCTTATTATGTTGATTAGCCGCTTCGGTCGGAATGTATGACCAACCTTGCATGATTGATATCCATGTCCTGCGGTAGAAGTACCAGTGCCCTGGATCTACAAGTTCTATGGCCAAACGAAATAAGACGACAAGATTGTCTTTCACCCTCCAAGTCTTCGTTTGCTTCTGAAAGTCTCAGCCCAGAGATGACCCACCGAGTTCGACATCACCCTCCATGTTTTCCCCAATGACAAGGCATTTCCAGGCATCCCCGCATCAAGCCCAAGAGCCCCGGGATCCACAGAGGTCGAAAGCGATTTTGCTGGCGCAACGAAGTCATGAATTGATCCGTTTCACAGGGAGGGATTTGTGGATCACATGCGTCTCAGTTCAAGAAAGGTAATTGGTAATTCATCACCTACTTGCTGTAGAGGAACTCAAATGATATGGGAGTTTCCTGAAATCATCTGGGAAGGTGCAGAAAACTGCGATACAAGCAAAATATATCATGTCTCCAATACAGCTTGAAAACTTAATCTCCGAGTCTTATCACCTCCCTGCTCTGGACCAGATAGTTTCCTCAATCTCCTGATAGCTTTCCATTCACCTTTAGGCAACGGGTAGGTGCCTGAAAATCAACCGAAAAAGAAGCTGAAAATGATCATCGGAAAAAGGATAAAGAGGGGCCAATTTACAAATCATTTAATTACCAATCATCGCATTGTATCCCATTGTTGGGTTCTTTCCCTTCCAGGCTGATTTTCAGATGTGTCTGCTAGGGACATCGACCCCCCATCCCTCTCCGTCTGCGATCCATCCAGCCGGCAGAACCGTAAAGTGACGCCACATCCGAGTCCAGTGATAGCCATAGAAATAGAGGCAGGCCCTGGCATGGCAGCATGTTCTTTTCGAGAATCCAAGCATCGAAGCTCTATTGACTCTCGTGTTGGCACCCTTCCCAGCAGACAACAAGACCGGACGGAATATTGCAACCAGTGCAGCCATTGCAGTATACATCCAATTTGCTCACAAAGAAAGCTAGTTACCTAAGTTCTTCAGTGAATCGCATTGTATGTCTCAGTCACGTTCTAATAAAAGGCTTCACCATCGAGACTTGAATGAAATGGCAGTTGCAGCCTAGTTTTATCCTGAGAAAAGGACAGTTCAACGAGTCCAATCTTCAACAAAATGCTGGCCGGCGCCACACAGCAAAAACAAAGTTGCCGAACATCAAGATGCCCAGCGCGGCATCAGGATACTGCCACAAGAAACCGATGCACCGGTTGGGTTGGGGCTGGTGGTATTGTTAGTTTTTGGAGGGTATGGTCTGCATATTGGACATAGCCACATCAAATATCATTGTTGCTTACTGCAAGAGTCTCATTATCCATTCGAAGGAAGCTCTTGCATAGTTCTAAAAATCAAAGTCACCATGACACGTCTCTCCAGACACCATTTGGGAGTACCATCTAAGGAGCTGTCTCAGAGCCACATGCATATTCAAGGGAGTTCGGCAGTACTTTTGCCGTTCCTTTGAAGACACAGGGATGCCATTGTTTTCTGTAGAAGGTTTGAGTTGATCGGTGTTGAATACGAAGCCAAAGTATTTATGGGACAGCATGATTAATCTCACCTGTCATGTTGTCACCTCCGAATTTCTCGCATTTTGCCAGCGCGCCTTGTCTTGGTAGAGCACTGAAAAAAGGGAGGACAAGGACATCACTGCCCAACCTACACAGCCAGTTTCTGCATGATGGGCAAGGAGGACTTGAGTATACGTTGCTGCCCTGAAGCAGGGATATTCTAAGATAAATACACTACCGGAAGACTGAGAACAAAAACGTGTTCAAACATACACTGAAGTTGTCTATGGGTTTCAAAACATGTTGGCTGTGTCCATTCCATCTCATTCGCACGGATGTTTTCGAAACTTTGAATACTATGCAATGCAAAATATGTTCCAACTTGCTGCTTGCCTCCAGTTGAAAAACCAGATTCCCTTTTTGGGTGCACAAAAGATTTACACCCCTCCAGTTCGTCTTGAACTCGGATATTCCAAAATTGACACGCGTCATTCTTTCATGAAGCCATCCCAACAAGGTCTCTGGACTCTCAACTCCTGTATTTTTCAGGATTCATGTTGTCCTAAGCATTCATTCCAGAGTTCAACAACTGGGATCTTCGGGCTTGGGGGTTGCCGACGTTTTGTTGGTTCTATTGTCAAACAATTTTCTTGTTGTTCGAAGTTTCGTCGTGATTGGTCAAACATACAGTATGCGAAAATCCTAAAAGATGCTGCAATTCAAGGTGGTGGTCGCACCGACCAATCATTTCTTCCAAGCTATTGGAGCAACAAGCTCAGACTCTGATTCCGGGTTTCTCCCCTGAGTATATAGTGAGGATGTGTTAGGTCGCTAGTTGCCAGAGTTTTATATTGAATCAAAACGTTGGGAGAGCCAACTGATCCGTCAGAACCCATCTCTCGTGTGAGTAACCACCACCCTCCGTCCCGCTCATTTCCCAGGCATCCCGGCCGCATGAGGCGTAAAATGTCACTGCATAATGGTTCTCCAACTGCTCCGAGTCCCTGTGAGGAAAACACCAGGGCTGTCAGTCAACATCAAATAAACTACGAGGGCCTATCAGTGTGTAATCGTCCTAAGTTTAAGGATTAAACCTGCACTCATGCTGGAATCCGTGAGGTTGCATCCCAACCAAGTTGGTACTGTCAAACTCTGGAAAACGTCGACAAACGTGTTGCTTGACTATGCTACAATTTCTCTGGGTTTTACATCGTTGGTTACAGGATAGAAATGATTACCCTTTAATGTTCGTACCAGTTGCATTCACATATCATGAGTTTTGTGTGCCAAAATCTGTTCTTCAAGCATGCCTTCAACTGGGTTCTGGGTGAATGAAAACCTAATGCACCTACTGTATATTATATATACGCTTAAATTGTTTGGGTACTTATAAGGAAAGGTTCCTCATTCCAAACCGACCATTTACATCACAGGTGCCTGGTGGTCACAGAACTGAATGCCCATATATATCTTATGGGGATATCCTCGGCAATATCGCTAATGAGTTCGCTATATCTTTTGCCCAAAATGCAGCGTCACTTCTTGAATCTGAAGCAGGTGCTGCATCTCACCAATCAATCTGCGAAGCCTAAAGACTTGCTTAGAAAAGGAGTTCTCTGATAGTATGCTGTTTTATATATGTTCTATCGTATACTTCAGGAGGACTAAGTCGGACTAAGGTTTCTGCTTTTGGGGGCTTCAGTACAGCAAGAGCACGTGAGTCAGTTGCGGATCGAATTAGGAAGTTCATTTTACGTGGCCAGGGCGGGATGGTTGGATTTCGCCCTGTTTTTAAATGAATAACGTTTTAACTGTTTAGAAGGAAGCTATCCAACCACAACCATAAGCAAACACGATTCACCTATAGGATTCTAGGGGAAGGGGCCTGAGCACTGTGCGAGGTCAACAAGCACAATGAGATCACTAGGCCACATGCCACTTTTACCATCCTTTTACGGTGGGAAGCTGGGAAAGACGCAATATGCTGCGGTCCTCCAGCAAAAGAAGATCCAAGGAACGTAGACCATCGCTGTCAACCACACCTCAGAGTCTTGCTGAATGGTGAGAGCAATTCGTTCATAATGGTATTTCTCCACCACATGTTCTGGGGAGGATCCCTCATATAATTTAAATCTGCTATCATTTTACTTCCAGTGAGGTAGTGAGGTGGCTTTTGTCGTTTGCCCCCAGTCTTTGTTTCTATTAGAGTTTGGACCTCGCAATTTGGAAATCTGATTGACAGAGTGTTTAAAAAATATTGGCGACGTGTTTCTCTACAAAAATAGTGGGGACGCCCTGCGGAATAGAAACTCTTTGATAGCATAGTCTGTTTAAAGGATGAAAAGCAAGAAAGAATCAAAGTCCATTTCAACCGCTGGGTACTTCACTTAGTGAGTGGTTAGTAGTCAGCGTGGTCACCCTTGTTTTTGTGGTTGTAAGTCCCCAAGTAGGATCATCATCCAACTACTCCTGACGACCTGGTCATGTACCTCTTGTGGGTTTCACAACTTGAGGTGGGACCAAACATGGGTCTGATGAATTCAAAGTGTTTATGTACTTTCAGTTTAAAGTTTCCAAACGGAATGTTATGTCAAGTTTTCACGCTCTATCCCTCAGGATAAACAACGCGCGCCGTACTCTTGAATAGAACCTTAAAACAGCTACAAGTCAAAACATGTTGTTTATTGTGAAAACGCATATTCAATATTTAAGTTGTCTGTCATAGGTGAAAGCATGCTTGAGTTGTTTAGTCTTACGGCTGTACAAATCAAAGACTAGAACGTTTTTTGTGTTGATTTGTGTTCAGCAAAACTTGCCGGATATGATTTTTTGTGTATTTTTCAAGTAGATGGTTTACTATATACTGAATGGATGTACACATAGTTATCTTATGTCTTTCCGTTCCATCATGAAAAGCATCTGTGATGTCATATCTACAAAACCTAATTTGCATGTTTCGTTGCATGTCACAAAAGTGTCAGCTGATTATTCAGAAACAATTTTGAATTACACTTTTTGGGTGACATTGACAAGAAGGCAGCAAATGTAATCCTAAGATCGGCAGCCATGTCTTTCAGTAACTCTTTCCAAGATCTGTTGAGTGCTTTGAGATATTTAATGGACAGTGAGATTCAATGGAAGGTGAACAAGTGACAACGGATGTTGTTAGCAAGGGGTGCAAGAAACTAATTCTCATGCGCTACTTTTGGCCTATAATATGAGTTTACGAAACCCTGGAATGCCCATCATCACTTTTGATCACCAAGGCCCAAGCCTGCAAACATTGGAGACTAACTCATCTCAATTTGAAACGTTAGTGCCATAGCAAGGGTATACGTCACTCCTTCCTCCAGCTGATGGTGACATGGATTGGTGTCTTTTCCAAACTCAGACTTTGTCAAAATCAATCATGGAGCCGGATGATCGCCAACAAAACTCGGGGGCTGCTCCGGTGTCATAGTTTATTTCCCACCAGGGAAAGTGATGTATCTACACAGCCCTAAGACCATGGTTACCAAAATTGAACATTTTCCTTGAGCCTCGCACCTCCAATTCCGTTGGTGCTTGATGAGCCTCAGTCCAAGGTATTTCACGACAGGAAGAGATCACTATTGGGTGGAAGAAAGGAAGACATCATTTCAATCTGGGTGACAGAGTAAATTTGATGATTCATCTTGAGCTTTCAGGCTACCTCAAGGGAAGATTCAAGGATGTAGGCCACAAAAAGTTGTTTTGTTTACAAAGAATCGTTGTACAGTACCTCTCAGAATCATCGACGTACAACAACAGAAATGTGGGTGTCAGGGATTTTACCATAGAAAATAGAATGGACCCACCAGTTTGCCGTGTGACAGTCAAAGCCCGTTGCAAAAATTGGACTGCGAAGTCTTGTGTTTGTGTGTGTGTGTGTGTGTCTTTGACCCTTCTCCTAAGAATAACAGCTGTCGTGGCAACAACCATTTTTGCTTCTGGGGGTTATGTAAAAAATTGCGAGTGGAACAAAGCTTTACCACCCGAAAAGTCCCAAACATGCGCAACTTGTCCCGTTCCGAGATCTCTTTTTGGTACTCTACAGCCAAAGCGTAGAAGCATAAACACATGGCTGGCGGTTACAATCCTTCGGAGCATGTAAGTTCATATTCTCACGGTGGGTTGTGGTCTGCTGGTCCTTGTGACATTTGGGTCATCAGCAACCATCGACCCTGGATGAAATGTGATATCCCACCAAGATCAAAAAAAAACTTGCGAATACTATGACCTTCTATGACCTACATGAACTCCCCCCCTCTGGAGGATGAAATATGAAAAGTCACAAAAACTACAAATACCCTTAGGATCCCTTAGGTTTCCTCTTTGGCTTGTTTTTCGGACGCTTTGGTTGTGTGATTCTTTGGAGTTGCAAAGAATTCTTTCACTTAACCTATGAGGCCATATAATATATAAATATAAAGAGAGGGGGAGGGAGAGAAAAAAAACTCGAAATCTAGCCAGTCCTGTTCTTTCCTTCTGAAGGGATTTTACTATATAACCTCCTTTCCCAAGTGTCTGATGGGGTCGGGAGCAGCCAGAGGAGCCATGCAATCGCAAGGTGCTCCTCCCCTGGAAAATTGCCTGATTCTCATTGCGAATCTTGAACATTGGGATCATCCACGTGCACACATTGACAACTCAACAAAAGAATCCTTGAAAGATTCCATCCCAAATAAAGACTATTCCTCTAACCAAAACAGTGAGGGCTATGAATGATGATTCGTAAATGCCCAAAGAGAGCATGAAAGTAGGGCCCCCACAATTAGCCAGTTTTCTTCCAAACTTCAAAATCATAAGCCAGTGGGCTTTCCTAAACTGATCATCTATTTCGATAGTTACACCGTTACACACCACAAAACGTATCATGTCAAAAAAAATTTCAACAATGCATGTCTGTTCTGAATGGATTGTAAACCTTTGACCTTTGAACTGCTTTCGAGTCTTCGCCTTTGACGAACAGGTCGTCGAGGCGGAAAATGGTAAGCGCGATAAACACGAAGCATACAACAAATGGGTCCACCATTGCCACAGTGATGGTTTCAAAAATAGCCGTTTCCTTCTTTGACAGGAACTGGACAGTACAAGTAAACCATCCATTTTGGGAGTAGCATGTGTTCAAAAAAAANTAGCAAAAAAAACTGTATGGAATTCATTGATTGTGTTACATTTCAAAGTGGTCACTGCAGGGATTACTAAAGGTTCATTGGAGTTGGGTAGCTGACTCACAAAGATCAGGAGGGCCCATTGGTGTAGCAGGCATAAACGTTTGAGGGCAATGCGCAACTCGCAAATGCCACCGGGTCCCCCCGGCACAGCTTGTGTGAAAGGCAAGTTTCAAGAAGCGATATGTCAGGGTTGCACTGGTACAGGTAGCAGGGCCGTGGGCCGTAGGCACCACACTACTTCCAAAGGAAAGCAGTATATCTCTGGTACTTGTAAGTAGTTTTCTCTTGATGGAGTTTTGCGCAATTGGTACATGTGGTTTTAACTGCAGTATACAAGATGTCACAGCCCTGGATTACGTAAGCAACTCTAGGTTTATAATCCCCCTTGAATGATCCTAGAGGTGCTTTTCCACACATTTTATAAAAAATAGGGTCTGTAAAATGAAAAACCTGGTTATTTTTATGAAATCAAAGTTCATCTGGTACTTGTTGATTCCTGAAGACCCAACATCTTGAAGGCTGAGCAAACAGTCTATAAAAACCGTGTGGGTACATATGATTTATAAAATGTTAGATCTGTCTGGGATTGCAGCTTTGATGTGGCCAACCCCAATGTTTATAAAATGTTCCAACCACCTGTTTTTTATAAAATGTATGGTCATCCTCAGTCAGGGCATGGATTTTGCAGATTGGGGACATACAAGGCTTATAAAATGCTACCTAGAATCTACATTTTGTAAAGGAAAAACAATATACATGTTATAGGGAATCATTCTGGGGTGATGGTATATACGTATGTATGCATGTATATACATGTTTTTGTGGCTCATAAGACTCGTATTCATACGTTGCTGTTTCCTAAAATGGTCACATCTGCACATCCCCTATAGTTTGGCTCGAAAAAGTCTAGGGAGCAAGTTCGGGAACCATTATTTTGGGATAACAGTTACATGATGAGTGGATGGCAGAAGGAAGTTGGAGATAACTCAAGAAAAATCCAGCAGATTCCGAGAAACATGGTGCAAACCTCATATGAAGGTTCAAGCAATATAGGCACATGGTTCGTTATTTTGTCAAAGGGTTCTATGTCACAGAGACAAAATCCAAATCGCGTGAATTCCTACTGGATTCTCTGGAAGGCACCTAGGAAATTGTCATGTCATTTCAATGAAAGATCGGCACCATGTGCTCCTGAGGTCCTGGCATCATCCCTTGGCTCTCGCAAAGTTGTCAGCGGATCTTTCTCTGAATCGATGAAGGTTTTTGGGTGGCCATTTGCAACGAAAACGCAGAACAAAACAACAAGTGTCCCCCCATCCACTTACAGTGACGACAGGTGATCACCACGTGTTTAAGTCTCACACATCGATCGCAGAAAACAGAAAGCTGTGGCAACCGAGAGCCACCATGCCCTTTTCACAGTGGTGAAACCGACATGGTGCTTTGTTTTCGGAAAATCAAATGCAGGATCCTTATTTTGAAGGCATCCGATGAAATCAATGTTTAGCTTACAGCAGCAGTCTTGAAAACTTGCGAAGTTCTAGGTTATGATCACACCCGTTTTGTTGTGCTCCGTTCGTTCAAGTTCTCCAAAGGAAGAGATCCTGCAAAACATCTGTCACACCACCACTTCGCATACGTCCATCTCCACCCCAGCCACTGCATTGAGAGATGAACTCGGGCCACGTGCCAAAGCACATCGGGGACTGAGAAGTTCGACAAGAGCTTCTCGGAGCAACATATTGCACAGATTTGGTCCGATTCGTTGCACATCAAGCCACACAACCTTTGATCAGATCGATCAAATTGATGTTACAAAGCTCGTGGTCAAAATGCATAGTGTGTGATGTGGAGTGTCTGATGCAAAACTGATGATGCTGATGATGCTGATGATGCTGATGATGATGATGATGATGATGATGATGATGATGATGATGATGATGAAGGCGAGAACAGTGGTCATGATGATGTCATCGATAACTGCCATGATTCAAAATGCACAAATGGCATAGTATCAAGATTTTCATGGTTGTGGTTGGTGAAATGTCATTATGATTCATTAGTTACCGCAATTATTCCTCGAAGGTGAATGTATATGCCAGCAACTGGCTGTGTCAGACTTGCCATGTTTGAACGGAACCCCTTTTTGCCCAACCATTAATTTGTTTGGTGTCCATCCATGCGCAAGCATGTCGAAGATTTATTGTTTGGACATGACTGCATCAATGAGGTTCAAGGTCCAAAAAGGCTTGGTGCACGGTAACAAATAACGGCCGGACGAAAAATTCATATGTATGTAATGCACAGTTTCGGGAAGTTTACAGTCTATGTATTGTATACATATATATATATATATACATAGATGTATCATATTTTGGTATATATCTATACACGCATATAATATATACACATAGACTTTTTGAGGAGGGGAGCCCCTGGGGAAGTTGGACAACGCTAAGGAACTAAAAAAAGAAACAGTGAAGATAAGGATTTCCTCCGGTTGGACCGGAATAACTTAAGCTGAATGACTTGAAAGTATTGCCACTTAAATCCGGAGAACAACTTTGGAAGATCTAAAAATCCTCAAGTGAGCTTTCTTAACTTTATATATATATATATATATATATTTATGATGTACAGTATGTCCTATGTTTCCCTCACCCCTTTAGACCAAAAATGTCCAAATCTGGTCCAAATCTCACTAAATCAAGCCAGCTCCTTTCATGAGGGGCTAAGGCAGTTAAGAGAGCGAAAATCCCAGAGTTCGTCCAGCTCCGCAGGTCATTTCAATGAAGGATCAACCAACCCAACACCCCACGGAATCATGGAGACTCAGGATTCACCAGGATAGCTTTCAGCTCAAGGAGCTGCATACACCAACAAGGCATCTAGTGGGGTCATTCTTGGCTGCATGATTGTAATGGCCAACAAATACAGCGTTGTTATTGTTGTTGCATTCAAAAAAACCCTCAAGAAAAACCTGCTGATCATATGCTGATGAAAGAATGTACATCGACATGTCAGGTGTCGGGCCACAAAAGCCGGTGACCCCTGTGTAAATCATAACAACCACAATGACCCCGCAATTCACAGGCTTACCACACAGGTTTCACATTCCAGGATGTCTGCCCTGTGACCTCGCGATGGCAAGAGAAACCCCCTGTCAACCCTGGGTAAATTGGGAGGGTTGGATGGTCATGCATCATGGAACATAGAAAGTGATGGGGAAACCCTGGCAATTGAATATTCATAAGACACATGACCGCAAGTAATCCTGAAAAGAAGTGATCCTCTTCCAACCCTTCATTCTTGGGTCATCCAATGATTAGTATTCGGAGACTAAAAAGTCCCATGTCAACTAGAATTCCTAGAAATTCTGGACCCACCCCAAAAAAAAAAGTGTGAGCTGTGATTTTTGTAAAGGGAAACATGTTTGTTTCCGAAACTTGTGCGGGATGGCTTGGTGGACGTCCGATACAATGATTGCAGCGGACCCTGCACCATGGACAAGATCAAGGAATTTGTTTGCTGCTGGAGTAGTTTAGTATTGTCATCTTGAAGCTGCCAAAATGGAATAAGAAGCTTCAGTCTTGCTAGACTCCACTTCATAAATGACAGACTGTTCTACTCCCAACGAAAAAAGGCAAATGGTGTACAACTTTCACTGTCAGCAATGAGAATTCAAAGTAGGAACTTCCCATTTGGCAATGTTCTTCCTGAGCAGCTGGATGGTAAAACCCTTCCTATTTTTTGAATGACTTGCAGAAACTGTCATGACCCCCTTCCTTCCCATTGTGGCCATTGCTTATTGAGTCGCTCCCATCCAGCTTCCATGTAGAATGCACGGTGTTGGAACGAGCATGGCATGATGTCGAGCTCATAGGGATCGAGACCACGTCGTCACCTGCCACAGATCCCGGTCCCTAAAAAATGGTAGTCTATTTCCAATGCAACTGCGGCCCAATTTTAATGTCATTAAACTGATATAGTCAAGTCCGGGCTTCCTGGGCTATGCGTAAAAACTGGGTCCATGGGAAAACCATGGAAAACAAAAAGACCACGAATTTCTGGCGATCGCTGCAGGTTGCATCTGCAGAGGTGGATGCCTTCTGGGAATCTTCTGCTTCGCTCATGTTCCACGAACTCCTGGCCGGGTGAGGCCCGGTGCACTTTTGGGTGTATGCTTAAAGCTGTTAACTTGGAAAACCTATGTGACTTTTTCAGACTTTTTCGTGGTATATTCCCAGACAAAAAAAAGACGTCAAGCAATGCTTTGATGTTGTTTGACCTTGATTTCAGTACATTCTCCCAGCGCAGTCACAAGTGTGAGTGAGTTGTGATCCAGTGACCCGGGTCAAAGCATTGAATTGACAGGACTTGGATCACAAGTTCCCATTTTCAATGCCATTCTTGTCACTTCCTTTAGAACGAGTTTCATTTAACAAAAACTCACATCCAACTATCCCAAGTCCCCTTTATGCCCTGCTTCCGGGTGCCAAGGCCAGACCTTAAAGCTCATGGGATCCATGTCAAGGCTGGATTTGAAGAAATTCATCCGCGTGTCGTGAAAGTTGGCCTGCTTCACACTATCCTAAGGCAGGCCCGTTATGGTTGGCCAAGGGGGCATATATGTTGCGTCAGGTGAGTTTGGAGGTGCTTTAACTGTTGCTGACGCACATGTTCAAAAAGAAACACTTGCGGTGATGTGACGAAGGTGGAATGTAAACCGAGTGGCTGAAATTTGCTGGGTCGGTGAAACCCGGAAATTCAGCCCAAAACAATCAACAAAAAGAGACGACTCTCAGATATTTGATTTGACATGCATTGGTCAAACTTTTGGCTTCCAGTTTTTTAGTGGCTGATTCCAGAGGTGAACAAACTCATGGGTTAATCTTCGTGGTTTCTTGTCATGTAATAGATGTTGTGCCATGCATTGTCCCGACAAAGCTGATGTCTTCACTTGATGGGAACTCAAAATCCACATCGCTTAAGGAGGATTTGTTCTCAAAGAGCCCGAAACCACTTAGAAATGATTGGTTTGAATTGAACGCCTTTGGCCTCTTTCAACTCAAACACCTCCCCCTACTGGCCTTACAAACATAGAACTGTCGTTTTTCACCCCTCACTTGACTTGTTCCTCCGTTCGTTTGGAGTATATGTGAGCAGCCTTCGTGAAAAGGGCCATGATATCTACGAATCTACTCTGGCATGGCATGAGATTGTTGCATTCCCAATAGTTTCTGTATGTCTTTTTGAAGTGAATCTACATATGGCAGTATATAATTTGCCAAGACGAAATGTTATATAAGACATCTTGAAAGGATTCACCAATCTCCTGGATGTTGTATCTTCCCATAATTCAGCCACCTTCTGGGGGGGTGGGGTTGCTGAGTCATTGGGCCAGGGCGCTTTACAGCCGCAAGGCCGTGTGAGAAATGTCCATCTTGCGAAGCGGTCGCTGGCCATGGCCTTGCGGAAAGGTTCTTAGGAAGCTTGTGATGCAGAACCAGTTCCTTTGGATTAAATACCAATCATGGATTCATGGCCCTTTTTTGGCCGACAAACCCCAGAAACCATCAAAAAACCAAAGATATTTGCTAAAACTAAGGGAATACCCTTCTTTCTTGGGCAAGGCGGTGTTGTGCACCAAGTTGTGATGGGACTGGTTGCAAGTTTGTTTTGTGGCCATGCAGACCATCAAGAAAAAAATTGATGTTTTCCCCCCTGCAATATATTATCTCTTGATCTCCCCGAAAACTCACAAAAAAACGACACTTTACTTTGGGAAGTTCCAACACAATTTTTGCATCACTGCGAATTACATGTGTTAACTATGAGTTTTATATATTACCCCAGGTACGCAATTCGTAGCAATTCTTGAAAGCACTCAATCACAAGTATGTGTGTAAGTCCATTACACTCCAACTGAGCTTCATTCCTGTAAACCGATGGAAATTGACCTCCACCGCGGCAATGATCGAACTGAGCAACAATTCATCAACATATTTTAATTATATATATATATTAAGTTTGAAATTGAGTTCATTTAGGGCAAACTTCCTGGACTACAGTAAAATGCCATTCAGGGTGGTGTCTCCTGCGAGTAGAATTTGCCAAGGTGTTGACCTTTGGAGTCGTTGGTTCCTAGCTATGTATTGGTGATGACCGAAGGGTAATTCAAAGATGATCTGTCAATTTCAAATGTCAAAGGGCCACTGCTTTTTCATTGGCCAGAGGGTACTTACCTGAGACTAACTCTGTAGATACTTGTAAGTGCTCATATGTCCGTCCAAATATTTCTATATTCGTCATATTCGTCTGTTTAATGATACTTACATATTTGTCGTGATGAGATTCTTAGAACAATCCATGGGAATTATCAGCATGCAGACTTATACTCCAGACTCCTTGTAGTCATGGATTCATGGATACGAATGTCGATGAGGATGATCCTCCAAGTGCCCGAAATGGCATCAATGGCTTCGCTATCTTTCACAGGGGTTTCCAGAGGACTGAACCCTAGACTCTTTTAAAGCTCCACTACATTCAAAAAAAAAGTATCTGGAGAATTCCACTACGTTTTTTGCCACCAAAAAGGTCTTCTCGTATTCAGAAAGCCAAAATGCGAAAAGGTAACGCAAAAACTTTTGTGGATCAAAAGCCAGTTTCCAACGGCCAATTTTTGGACGAAACCCTTCAATATTGCTATCTTCCTCTCCTATAAACTAAAAGCTAGCACCTTCCACACTGATTAGAAAACTTCATTGTTCAACTCGATTCTGTTGCGAAGTCAAAGGTCTCCTGCTGGAGACAGAAGACTGCAATTTGCTTGACCACGTCTTTCACATGTACGTACTCAGAGTGGCCAAAAAAAGCACCACTTGATAGAGTACTAAGTTCCAGCCAAACACCATGTAGATAAGCTGGATGAGTTTCATCATAATTTTACCAACCCACAATGTGGTTTCCGCTTTTTCCATGATTTCACCGCCGGAATCAGGGGGAAACCACTAGTACCCTAAAACTAGTTTCGTCAGATATCCCGCGGCCCAACCTTGGGGGTTAAAGAAGTTTTGCATCCATCGCAGGTGTCGCGCACTGCAGTCATCAATGCCCCCGCGCCAGGCAATGCGCCCCCGCACAAAACGGCCGTGTGGCGCTGAAAATTCTACGGAGGCTGAAGCGTTCATTGAAAAAATCATGATATGTCTGATACAGTATGTCTTAAAGATGGTGATGTTTCCCACAAAAGAATCTAAAACATCGGGTGTTGTTTTCTTGATAGGCATTGACATTTGATGTCATTGGTCCAAACAAAAACATGGAAAGCATTCTGATGGACTCCCACCAGGTCATTCTAATGAGGTGGAAAAAGCTACAATTGCACTGTACCCAATAAAGGTAAGTTTGGACATGACATCCCCTACTATCCTGTGGAACATCAGACTTCAAGACTATATACACTCTGAAACGGACTGGCAATGAAGCCGTCCAAAAGAAACTAAACTTCCAGTCAGTCCTGAGTGTTCAATGATATATCAGCTTCAAGGGGGGGAAGAGTCATGAATGATGAATGAGCAAATGAACATCCCTATTCCTGGAACACAGCCACTGCCACTTTTCAAAACTAAACAGAAGTTCACCAGACAAAAATGGTACTATGGTGCAGGGGCAGGCAAGGCGAGAAAGCATTGCTTCTGAAAGGCTGGTACAACACATGACTAATAGAATAGATTCCACATGTGTGCATATGAATACAACGTTCAATGGTAGCACGGGGCCAAGAACTATCAAGAACTGTATACACAATATCAAAATATGTATATCCAAAAGAACATCTGTCTACATATAGCATCTCATATTTTCAGATGCAGTCGCCCAAGCTGCGTGCTTCATTCTGTGCAAAAACCAACGACTGTACAGGAGTGAGATCGTCTCTGAAGTCAAAAAAAACACCAGATACAGTAAGGATTTCTTGACCATCATACTCCCCAACAGAACTATCACCCACAGAAACCAGGCCCGGGCTCCACACTACAGCTGCGTACATGTCTCAGGTTGGGTGCCCCGGACTAGGATGCGGCTAATCTGCGCGGCAAAGAGGATCAAGGATGACAAGGTCATTACACCTGGGCGGCAGGGTACATGGGTCTCCTGGCACAACAAATATCCAGGCTATGTGACCAAGCTGTCAGAACTCAGGTGGCTTAAAACATTGAAGTTTGGGAAGGATGTCTCTGATGTCACTGGTCTTTGGAGGTTTAACAGTGTCACACCATTCTGCTATGAAATGTTGGATTGCCTCAAGTGAGAGAGGTCATTGTGTCCTTTGTTCAGGTCTGGGAGCTTATAACACCAATATAATATACACCAATGCTGGAACCAAGTGAAATTATCCTTGGCATGGTGTTCTGGCAAGTCATATCTACCTGGGCCCTCACCATGGATGTTGCGCCACTCGATGTCCAGAATGGACTTCTGTCGAATGCCCGCCCAACCTGTGGCTTTGTGCAGATGGAAGGGGCACAAAAAAAGGGTCTTTTGGCAACTGCCACGTATTTTGGTCAAAGGAAGTAGTATATAAAACATTCAGAACAGCACTTACTGCTGTGATTTAAGCTGGGATTCTTGATTCCCAGGTCCCCTTGGCACTGCTCAAACGTCATGATACGTGGTATGTAGCTAGCTATGTATGATTATGTATGTATCAAAGTTAAGTGCCAAGATTTTGCAAGAATGATCACATGTAGATACATGTAGTATGGATACATCCATCTTGGAAATCCAACAATTTTCGCTTTCACCAACGAACATCTGCCTCAAGAAGATTGTATGAGAGCCGTCTGTGTCAAGACAGGAACATCCTGTTGAATAATCATGTCCCATACTGTAATCAGCCCAGTTTGTATCAGGGTCACCCATATATACGCTTCTTAAATGGGGGTCCTAAATCCAGCAAACTATCCTATTAACAATCACCATTTCCATACCTAACTTTTGAATGCTTTTGAGACAACCTGAATGGTGACTGTTGAGGACCTGCCTGTGGCGCTGCCTGTCCAATCCACCTGGCAATGCCCACTGAGCCATGTGGCAACGGTAAGAACAAATGGTAAGAACACAAAGATGATAACTAGCAATCACTTATACATCATCATATTAGGACATAAGACATAAAACTGTAGAAATTGGAAGAGTTACCTGGGACACAATGATGATTACTACGAATGGTCAGGTCATTTCGTGAGGATCCGCACTAGCAACCATGGTAACCATTGTCATAGCTGAATTTGTGAGGTTCTGTGAGGTCGTGACGTCCTTCCCCAGTGATGTAACATGATGTAATGTAATGCAATGTATTGAAATGATATGGTGTGGTAATATGATGGTAATATGGTATGTACGTATGAATGCATGCAATATAGTACCCATATACATTTTCCCACAAGGCAGCATCCTCTTAAAGGAAAGTTCGAGCTAGTGAGAACACCCCCAACCTCATGAATCATTTCAGTTGTGTTTGTGGGTATGACGGTATGACTGACTGCCTCAGGATTCTTGAAATCGATGAAAATCGTTTAAAACCACATGGCTCCGCCCAACTCGCCCCTCCCCAAACTACACCCCAAGGAATTATGTGTTCATAATCGTGATTGCAAACCAGCATGATCATTTGCTGGGGGCAACGGGGCAACCTCAAATGTGTAGCAAAGCAAACAATGAGTGTACTGGTTCATGACCCAATCCTCTCAGTGAATCATGATTCCTCAACAGGGCTAGGATCACCCAAACTTGAGTCTTCGATATTTTTGATGGGAAAATGTCATTGACTTATTGCGAAAGTCCGTAGTCAAGGCCTGTGGGGCTGCCAAACCAACCAACGCAATCGACCCACCGAACCCAGTCAACTTCCCCCATTGTCCAAACTTCCCAACTGCCTGCCTCTGGAACTGCCTTCAGTGCGTGCGACTTGGGTCGGGCACCCGCCTGGAAGCATCTTGAAGTCAAAGAGTAGTTGGCTGACTGAAGAAACGAAATGTGAAAGAAGCAATAAAAGTTCAAGAAATGTATGTGATCATAGCAAAAATTCGAAACTACGCAAGATGACCTGGTTGATCGCAACATTGGAAAGAAAACACTTCAGGATTCCAGGATACAAACCCTGACCCTTCTGTCAGTGCCTGTTTTCTCGCCGCCGCAGCAAGACCAAGGGCAGTCAGGGCAGCCACCTAACGGTGCACCCACAAAATTGGGGGGTGCAATTCTGGTTTTTGACAAGCACTAAGTGAGCAAACCCAGAGTCGTTATATTCTCATTGGATGTCAGAATGGTGAGTAGAGTTACCCACTTCATGGGCTATCACTATCCTTCACTCATACATGGTAGTTGCTCGTTGTTCAGTCCCTAAATCAAACAACTACCAGTACAGGCTTTGGATGACACAGCTCAGCGAGAACTAGGCTACCTTACTTGGCTCACCCCATGTAAAACAAGTCAAATCACCCCAGTAGTTGGATGAAAAATTTTAGCATCCGGCCGGTGCTTTTCAGATGTTTATTCAGTTTCACTCCACGGTTAGGGCCCAAGTTGCATTGTGCCACCTGTGCCAACTGGGTTCTGACGATAGCTCAATCCACGAAAGACAAGTGCACAACAATGGTCATTGCTGTTGTGCAAGGGCAATGGAAGGAGAGGATCAATCTCTGAGTGCCAAGTCAAACCAGGCAACAACAGCAACATCCTAAAAGAACCTTGCATAGAACCCCTGTAGCCGTTTCATTGTGATGATTTCAAAGGGGGTCCTTTTTTGAAAATAGAAACAAGAGAACAAAATTTTCCAAACCAAATTCCAGTCGATTTCACTTCTTTCACAACTTCAAATCCCCAGATCATTTCAAATCACTTTCAGAGCCCGGAAAGGCACAACTCTTGGACCTTCTCGGCTGCATCACTCGGGCTCAGCTCTCGCACAACCTTTCCATCCTGCAGCATCCACACCTGCTGGCGATCCTCGGTGAACTCCACAGCTTCACCGGCGTCGTTGCCATCCACATAGAAACCCAACTCGAAGTCGATTTTTTGGCGATGTCTGACGGCAAGAAGCACGGCAAGGGAGAGTACACCCATGCCGACGGCACCTTCTACGTCGGAGTTACTGGAGTCGTTGCCATCCATGTAGAAACCCAACTCAAAGTCGATTGGCTTCCGACGGCGCCCTCTACGTAGGAGTTCCAAGACGACAAGAGGTACGGCAAAGGAAAATACACCTCACCTACGCCAGGCGCACTTTNGGGGAACTCCACAGCTTCAGCGGAGTCGTTGCCATCCACGTTGAAACCCAACTCGAAGTCGATTGGCGACGTCTGACGGCAATCAGCACGGCAAGGGAGAGTACACCCATTCCGACGGCGAGGTCTACGTCGGAGTTCCAAGACGACAAGAGGCACGGCCAAGGAAACTTTCCCTTGCCGTGCATCTTGCCGTGTTGTGGATCTCCCCGACGTAGACGTTGCCGTCAGGCCAGGTGCACATGGATGAGTCCTTTGGGGTCCGTCCGCACTTGTTCGCCTCCATCAACGCCCTCGAAGCGCTCGGAGCACAGCTGCAGCGTCGCCGTTCCTCCACTGCTCTTCGGCCAGACCAAAGCCGTTTCCATGTACTCCTTGGCCCTACTGACGCCGCCAACATGAATACTGGCGGCCTCAATGGAGATGACTGCGATGCGTGGTACTTTGAGCCACTTTGCTTGCGTGCATGTGCGACTTGGGTGACCCCTTGTTGAATTTGTAAGACAAAGCCTTTTGTGCACTCCACCTTCTTCTCACACATGGACTCCAACAACTGCGGAAACATTAATCAGCACTACCCGGTGCTTTGTAAGGAACGGAATGAAGTCTAAATACACTTTTCCAATAAGAGATTTTCTTGCGATCAAGCAATGATTGATTGTTCAACCCCATCCAGTTTTTAATATAAATCAAACTG
Source organism: Breviolum minutum Mf 1.05b.01 (assembly GCA_000507305.1). NCBI lineage: Eukaryota > Dinophyceae > Suessiales > Symbiodiniaceae > Breviolum > Breviolum minutum. The sequence continues at coordinate 239,365 of DF239957.1, read as the reverse complement.
CAAACATTCAAAAAAAACATACCGAAGGATCCAAAAACGGCAATTGCTGTAGCAGGCAATTTCCAAACCACCAAACCTCCGGTCACAGAAACTCTCCCTCGCACCTCGCTTCTGAAGCCGCGAGACTCCGATACCTTTCAGGCGAGTGGGTTGTTGGTGGTTGCTGCGATTTTTTTTTAAAGCCCACATTCCCATGACAAGGGTAAAGATGTAAAGCATATCAGGAAAAATATCCAAACCATTTATCTACAAAGTTCGGGGTTTTGCACATCACAGGAAGGCATGTTCTGCCTGGGCTTCCGGGTGCACACTCATTTTAAGTCACAGAATTGTCGGAAAACCCTTCTTGCCTACGAGCCTTAGAATCGCCAGGTAATTTGCTCAGCCCAAAAAAAAAAAGCGTTGCACTGCAAAAGGTTTTTGCGTAAGAAGCGGCAAAGGTTGGTGAAAAAACTTGGTGGTCAAAAAAGGCTGATGTCAAAGCTTCGCTGAAAATGGAATGCGCAGTCGCCACATAGCTCCAAAGGAAATGTCATCTTTCCAATAAATTCTGGATATGCAATCACTCATGGTGACGGATGAAACGCCATCGGCCCTACGAAGGTTCCAGAAGATTGCCAAAGAAACTTCTCTGAAGCTCTGAAGTTTACAGTAAGACTCAACACTTCCAGCCCCCCTCGGCACATCCCATCCCGCCTGCAGTGGCAAAACCGGGGCAGTACTGGTCACGGGGTGCCGGTCGTCCTGAGGCCACTTGGCGGCCAGCGACAGTTTGCAATGGAGCTGGTGGGTGAAGTTGCTTGAAATACCTGAAATTCCTAGGGTGACAATGTCACTCAAGGTATTTCACGAATCTATAGAAAAATACTGCCACTTTTTGCTGTGTAGCGGGTCTTTACCATTTTGAGAATGCTGAAAAAAATTCTGAGATCGGTCGAGCAAACACTGTGCAAACATGCAGTGTGTGATTTGAAAAACGCCGGTTCGTAAATCTCAATTTGACACACATACTTCCCATAAACTTAATATCCGGGGTCAGGTCTTAAAAGCAAGTCCCGAACCGCTTATTTTCATTTGCGCAAGTTTAATTCGGAATGGTTCCTCTTTCTGTCTATCACACCAGCCAGTTGTTGGAGAGCTGCTCGTTCGTTTGAATCAGACTTCTTTCTTTTCCAGTTTCCCCTCGCTTTTGCTGTGGAAGGAGCAACGTGATAAAGAAGTGGTTGTAAAGGGGCGCAGCATCAAAATCCATTTGTTTGAATGTTGGAAGGCCTTTTGTAAAGGGGTGCAAGACTTTCACAAAAGTGCTTGGTGCAACTCGGCCCGAAGCCGATGCGTCCATGTCTAGTGAGCAAAATAAACCCGTGCCATTGCAAACTGGAAAGTTCCTGTAAATTTTCTTCAGGTCGTTCTGGGAATTTCACTCTTCAATGACTATACCGTATCCATGTCTTCTGCTCATTTCTATCCCGTGAACCAGTTGGGGTTTATGTCACTATAATTTATAGCACTCCCCCAAATATTTTTGCCACAGCCCCAGCCTCCCGAGCCAAGCGCGAGGCCGGGGCCTGATTGGTAGGATAAGAAGCTTCAGCAAACAGAAATTTCATGTAGCAGTGTTAAGCATATGTCCAGCAGCTGGGGATAAACAACCCATCTTTTTTTTCCATACAGCTATTGTTTTCTTTGGGCTTCCTTGGATTTGCTTCATTGAAACAAGGTTACTGTACAAATCATCATTGAGGTGACAACCTCCTTAAGACTTGTGTGTAACATCTTCTCTCAAGCTTTCCTCAGCACCATTGGCGCCTTCACAAACCCGGGAAGCAGCGAGGAACCTAGCGAACCAGTTGAAGTTGTGGGATACTTGCAACAAGCTTGAGTATATACTACCGGTAGTTGGCGATTTCAGGAGTTTCAACCCTCTTGAAAAAGTGAGTCAAAGAGAACTCTTGCTCAAGTAGAGGTGCAAATAGAAATGATTAAACGTCGTGAGCTTATATATGATCCGGGGTTTGCACAAGGGTGACTTTAAGTGTGTAAAAAGGGATCACAAGGCACCAGCCAATTTAGCTTGAGAAATTCTTCACTAGTCGAAGACTCTAAGCCCCAATTTGGAGGCTGCAATGGCCACCCCGGATTCATAACAAGAGTTGCGTTCATTCAAGACTAATCTCAAGGTGATGTGCACATAATCGAAGGCTAGCCCTTTGAAAGCAAAGAAAGATACTCGTGCCACCTTTCACACCATTACTATCCATTACTGATGTCTGGGTACCCTTATCCGGCTGATACGAAAGGCGCCCGAAACTGCACGGCTTTTCAGGATTTGGTCATTCGCCCCATTATTGCTGTATAGACTAACCCTTCACTTGAAGCAAAGTCCGAGGTGTTTTGACTCTCAGGGTTTTATCACCCGGAATGATACCTGAGCAGTGGAACCCAAACCCGTGTAGCAACTCGTTTCAAAGAGTTGGTTGATACACCCTTTAGTCATCCAAAATCATGAATCGTAGACTTCTACTATGTCATCAGCTGGAAAATGCCCAATTGAAAAGACGTGAAAAAGGAAACAAAGACATCAGAATATGACGACAACAACAACAACAAGAACAAGAACAAGAACAAGAAGAAGAAGAAGAACAACAACAACAACAGGAGGAGGATTTGGACAGGAAAGAGGAACTTGCTCCAACCCAACTCAACTGATCTCAGAATTTTGCATGTTTTTTTTCGGACTTGGTGTCAACCCAGTCTTCGTTGGGGCGGCACATTTCACCACCCCAGAAACATCGACATCAATCGGCATTTCGGATCAACTTGAGAATTCACTCACAGAAACCCTGTATAAATCTCTATGTGTATACTGTCTATACCACATATGATATATAAGATCTATGATTTATTTACGTAGATATACAACCATTATTTTGACCTGATGGGAATCTTTATGGCGGAAAGATTGCTTTTGATGAATACCCAATCCCGTGAACATGAAATCTCGCAACTGATTTGCAGGTGGCTTCAGTTCCTTTTGTACATCTGGGTGAACAAAACGATACTGAACTACCATGGTTGAGACACATCAACCTGAGCTTTGACCCTCTGTGGCTCCCAGCAAAAATCTCTGGCGATTCATACTTAATAAACAAATAACAAGCAGAAGACGAAGAAGAAGAATAGAAACAGCAGTAATACTAGAAAAGACCAGTACCCAAACTGCTAGTAGGAAGAATACCCCAAGTTCACAAATGCCTGGCAGTCTGGCAAACTTTGGCCGGACCAAAAGAACGGGGGGGCGGGGCTCTGTTTGCACTTCATTTCCTTGGAGGTCAAACAAATACACGGGACTGGCTTGCGGGACCAAAGTAGGGAATTACCCTGGTTGTGAATAAACACCTTTCTCTCATAGTCTCACATTGTGGTTAGAGTTCAACTGTACTTTACCACCCTATTCATTGAGGATCATGGAGGCCTGCCATATAGAGGCGAGCAATGTTGGTGAACACAAATGCACTTTTTGGACACGGTTAAGCCTTATACAACACTTCGGAACAATTTGTGATAAATGCCCACCGCTATTCTGGTTTGACAACCAGCTCATTTGAAGTCATCTATGACTTTGAGGATAAATGTGGTGCCTTGGAAGCACCGGTTGGCTTTCTGGCAGCTTTGGCCAATGTCAGATTGCGCAGGGCAAAACTTCAAAGAAGATTTGTACAATGAAGCTGCCCGTTGAATACTCAATCTCTTCAAGCCTCATTCAAAATCCTGACTGTTGTGATAAAATGGAATGCCGAAAGGGCGCAACGACTTACATTTTTCTGGAAAAAAATCAGATTACTTCACCGCCACATTGGTCACAAGGAATCTGGTTGAACTTTTCATGACCACAGAAATTGGTTTCCCTAGGATTGCTGGCCACGGAACAATTCTTTCGCTCGGAAAATGATTTCTAAAAGTCGGGTACCCCAAAATTACAAGGTTTCATTCTTATGGCCCTTGTACATCTGGTAAGGAAAACGAGATGCTTTGGGAGCCTCTGTCGATATTAACAGTTTTTTGCTCCATTGTATACACGCACACCTCTGAAATTGCACATGGAGAAGACTTCGTTTGGCAAATACAGTACATACTGTTTCCAAAGCATGAAATGTTGTCTACGATTCAATTCCCAGGGCTCAGCTCGTGAGGCTTGATATCCATAAACAAAAACGAAAGACCCAGCTCATCTCCCCTTGGCATCTCTTGGCACAGCGCCAGCAGAGTTCAATCTTGCAACATAGCCTGCACACACCCAGAACTGTCCTTTTGATGCCTTGTTGAACTTGATAATACATATCATCTATATATGGTTGCACTGTATGGATATTTACATCGTTATATCATGTTATATCATATATTGTGGATACTAATGTATATATAGCCCCTATCGGCACAGGGGTCACTTGCAACCCTGCCGAACGGTCACCTGGGACCCTACCCCCTCAAACCACTTAAACCGGTCACTTGCGGCCCTACCTCTTTTTGCTGCGTGGGCCACGCAAAACAAGCCACGGTCACTTGCGACCCTACCGACTCCAACAACGGAAAGTACAAGGCGGTCACTTGCAACCCTACCCGCGCAGATAGGTAGGGTCACAAGCGACTACTTTTTTTCAACTGAAAAGTACTCACTTGCGACCCTACCCCCCTACCCACACACACCTTTAGGCTTAGACTGGGGGGGCTGGGGTTTAGGGTGGGGACTGGGTGGGGGAAGGGCTGGGCAGTAACAGAGCAAGACCGCAGCCAAACATATGTAAAGGCATCCTTTAGGCCTAGACTGGGGGTGCATTTGACACATTTAGGAGCCATGAAAACCAATCTCAAAAATCATTCGAACAATCAGACCTCCCCGCCATGAGCCTCAAAACTGCCCTCCAAGCGCCATGAAGAGGGCCATCCCGCCTCAAACGAAGTCCGATGAGGAGAGGAGTGAGGGCGGTTGCATCTCTATGTTTTCCAATGCTTGTGCGACCATTTCTGGAAAATGATTCCCAAATTTTGATTTTTGAGCATGAAGGGTGATTCGTCATCCCCAAATGTATGGATCTTGTGGATGGAGGGGGGGCACCTCTCTACCAGAAGGTAGATCAAAAGATAATGTAGAAACAAAGCCGTTTTGCAAGCTATTGGGAGACTCCTTCCCCCACAGGTTTGTTAGGGTTTTGTCAAGCACCACCATCCCCTATCAAGATTGAATCATCCTTGCAGGTGAACCCACAGGTCAAGTGAGTGAATCAGATTCAGCACTGCCTCATTGCAGTGCTTCAAACGTTTGAGCAACGTCCATTCGATTCTCTTCATCAAATGATTGTCATGGGTGTGATTGTTTTGCGTGTTCATCAATTTCTGATGCCCCTGGAAGCTGAAGGGTTTCAGAACCTAAGTACTGTTTTAGGTGGAAATCCTCCGTCAAACGGGATGAAGAAATTCAGTGTAGAATTGAAAGATTTGTGGATCATGGATCGCCTAACACTACATCCGTTCAACCAAATGAGACTCTGTTCAATTCATTTGATGGGTCATCCCATTGAAAAACTGGCTGTGCAAACAAAAGAAAAAACAAATCATCCCTGGAAGCATGTATCATCTGCAAGAAATCACGCAAAAGCATCAAATGTCTGGCTAAACATGCCCAGTACCCTGCACTGTTAGGTTAACCTATACATTGTTCCGCCCAAAGATCAGTGCCTCATTGGTTGCCAAGTGCACCGATGGACGTTGGGATGGCAAGTCCTTCCAGAAAGCCGGAGGCAGCACTTGAATTGTCACGGCAAAGCCATTGCTGGCCTATGTTTCATTGAATGGACTAACAAGCTACCTTGAACTGTATCCGCTTAGGATCTAGAATTGAATGCATTCACTTTAGAAAGATTTAAATACGTTCAAACAGATATGATATGATGACATGATATTGCCATCTGACATCATGGCTGTAATTTTCCCTTAAGCAAATCACATGGAGTTAGAAGACCAGCAAATCCTCCTGAGGCCCGTCGCATCTTTTCAGCATCTTTCAATGTTGCATTGGGAGCGTCAGCACAGGTGAGGCTCGCACTGTTTGCTGGTGGTGGGATATTCCCCAAGAACCTTTATTGGTTCAAGTCGTTGGCCACCCATTCTTGGGGCACATTTTTGTTGAAATAAGCGATGATCGCTACAAATTCCAGTGGAACCTTGCAGTGGCCCACCCTTTTTCCAACGGCTACAAAGCATTTTCACCCAGGGCGTTCGACCCGTTCAATGCCAACTTGGCTCTGGCAGACATCGGATGTCAGTCTTGTGGGGTCAGTGTTGGTTGCCCGATATGTCTACAGGGCACTCCTTTTAATACAGCATTGCTTGGATTTTAGAGTTCGCTTCTCATTGTTCCTCAGGGCTTGCTCGACCAGAATGATCCAGAAATGGCCCGAAAAAGGGGCGAACTTCAGACCTTCGCGGTTTGCAAGAGCGCGTTTTTGAAGTGGTAATGCAGCACCGTGCCAAGTCATTCAACGTCGCTAGAGCACGCCCAGCAAGGGGGACAAAGACGACAGAAATCCAGGCCTTGGGGAGTAACAACCGCACCCAAAATTATCCTGCTCAGATAGCCGACGTTCTTTATACGAGACAACCTACATACCCCTAGGTGTTAACCGTGAATTGCATCTGGTGGAAGGTTGTGACTGAAAAACTGACTGCTACTGTGTATTTAACGTAAATAGGACAGGACGTCTACTCATATTCGTAACTCCCAAGCCTTGGTAAATTTCGTAAAGCACGCGAAGAAACAGCAACATGATCACCCATTGGCTCATGAATCTAGTACCATGAACAAAAAGATTCCACCCTTAGCAAAAACAAAAACAATCAAAAACAACTGGGCAAATCTGGGTGGCTTCACAATGTAGACGGCACTGGTGGTCAATACGACAAGCATCACCATCTGAATCGCTTGCATCTGAACAGCACCCAACATGGTGCCTTGGTTCATTCTCAACCGAAAAAGCATGTAGAACATCACAAAGCTGACGTGCAAATGTCATTTTAAAACGGGATTCCCATACCACAGGGACCACCATTTCATGAAAAGGGTTTGGTCGAGCATCATGAAGTCACTCAGTCCATGACAACTCCTACAACTGAACTAAGAAAGGCAGACGTGTGACACTAAAAAGTTCAAAACTGTATTGAATGAAGCCAAAGATACAAGAGTCAATGTAATTTGTGTGGTACCACTTGCCAAAGACATTGGCTCTGAATATGATACCCACGCATTCACTCTGCCTTTTTCGCAAACAGAACTGGAAGGTCGCTTCAGGCCACTGGGAATGCGTTTGATTGAAACCTGCACTGCTCACGTCATGCAAATTGACACATCCACCGTGAAGGAAAATGCGTGCCAAGTGTGTTTGGGGTCAGTCAGTTCACAAATTTCATGGCAATGTTATCTGGCAAAGCATCTGTGTGTGTGTGCAAAAAACAAAAAGCTTCGAGTGCTTCTGAACCTTGACTGTTCTATGACAAGCATCATGTCTGGGTAAGTAACTAACCAGGTAAGCGGTTTGGCGTAGGCGACTTCTTGCTTTACTAGTCCAAGTGTGATATAGTCTTCTCGTCCATCCTTTCAACCAACCGATGCCAAAACCTAATAATCATTCCCAAACAACCAATTTCGGCTGTTACGGAGCTCAACCGTTCATTCAGAAAGTGTCAAAGTCACCATTCAGGAGAAAAGTGGACCAATGCCCCATGCAATGGTTATGTTTGGGCAGCTCAGAGCAAATCCCTAAAATATCTTAACACTGCTTTAGTCATCCCAATCCAGAAAAATGGGAGGGCTGGAAGGGATGTTGTCTGGTCAGCTAGGGACTAAGGGAACCTAGCTGACCTATATCTATATCCCGTCTTTCACCCTCCCTTGGACATAAGATGATCGTATTAACAGCAACGTCGCACGAAGGTCAAGCTTAGAATTAGGGAATCCATGCCTTGAGGGTTCCCTCTGAATCTTTAAAAATTCCAGATTAGATGGCTTCAGGAAATCTCCAATAACTGCTGAGACACGGATCTCTTCACAGCTTTCCTCTTCCCCAGGATTGGTGCACGAGGCTAAGGTAGGTTCCAAGTCTAAGGCATCATCGTAGCTGTGGTTTTGGCAGCGCAAAGAAAAAGCACAGCCTTTCAATATGCAAGCCTGCACTCAGGGAAGAGCACCGTGGGTAAAACAAGTTTGGATGAAACCGTGAAACCACAAGCAACTCCCAGGCACAAATCCAATCTACGTATAACCAGGGCACATGTTGCTGAAGCTAGGCATGTTATGGGCGTCTTGAGTGATTGTTTGCCCTGAAGGAAGCAAGATCACCACCTGCTTACAACTGGAGAAGCTGGGCAAGTGAAGCACGTGCCTCATCGACGAGCTCCAGATTTCCGCACTGGCAACCTCCAAGCGGAGGATATTATTACGAATTGTCAAGAATATGAGTCCAGTGAAAAGTAGTGAACTTTAAGCATGACAACACTTACAGTACAAAGGTTTGTAAAGTACAGGCTTATGCAGGGGTCCTATGAATAACTTCATTTATCCAGTACAGGGTCTTTTCGGCTGAAACGATGCAAACCATGAGTATTTTGAAATTTGCATGGTGAGTAAGAGGGAAAAGCATCCAGCTATTGAGGTGCATGCAATACTCATCTTGGTTGAAACTGCTGAATTCATCACTTGAAATCACTTTTCGACCGGCTATCAATTGTAAGATATCAGGCCAAGAACCATCCAACTACAGCTGTGTATTCAAATTCAAGTTGATGGCAGTCATGTTCCAAGCCTTTAAAACTGTGTGACATTCTCGGTCAGTGCGAGCTGGTCACACAATCCAGGTACACTCCCCGAAAGAAAGTCTGGTAGGGTCTATTTTAATTTGCTCAAGGAATCTGTCTAGACCAATAGCTCGGGTGAACGATAACTCTTCACATAGCTGAAGGTCATGATGGCAGGCCCAACATCAACCACCAGTCTATGTGAGGCGGGATGGTTGTAGTTTGCCCAAATAAATTTCGGAAGCAATATGAAAGGATAGATTACTCGATTTAGCACCAACGCTGGCTGGATTCAAAGTAAGCCCCTACCAGGGCTTCCTTCTAAATCAAATAGTTGGTGGTTTAAAGCCATCTGCTGAGTGGCTGTGTCACTGGAATCATCTTCCCAAAGAATAGGAGTAGGGGATGAACAAAAACACACCTGATATTTGAAACATCGCCAAGACTTTTAGTGTCCTGGACTTTTTGATCCTTGCAAAACCTGCATAGATGAATTCCAACACTTTGGTAGCTAAATTTTCGACGTGTTTTACAATAGGAGCAAACACGTTGGACACTTAAAAGTTGGAAGATAAAGAAGATAAGCATCCTCTTACTTTACCGGCTGATTAAAAACACACACTGCCCATGCACTCCTCGTCCCTTAGTGTATCACACAAATGAAACTTTGTCCCAGTAAACATCAGTAAACCAACATAGCTAGCTCGAAAACATGTAGATAGATGCTTTTCCTCATGATTGAATCCAGTGCCATGTGAGTTTACAAAAGGTCGATGTTTTGGTCACGGCTTCCCAGCTCTTTGAAGAACCATGCCACATGCTCTGCAGCTCGCATTGCCATCAACGATAGGCAAGCCGAAAGGTTGCGAGCACTTGGCCTTTGCAGTCAATGCAGAAGCAGCATCTGTCGAGTACGCAGTGGTTCCCAACCACAGAATAAAATAATCACCCTGCTGAGAAGCAGTGAATTCCCTGGCTATGACTTAGAAGCAGTGAATTCCCAGGGGTCAAACTGTGAAGGGGATGTCTTTATGTGTACCAGGTTCCTTCAAAATTGTTAAGTACCAATGGTACCACAAAATGGATGGTGTGCCCTTTGATCGGCCATGGCACATGTCGTTGAGCAGCCAACTGATCTGGAACTGCGCTCGAGCTTACAACCACAAAGACAATGTGGCAATTGCTCAGGACAGTCCACAAGCCCATGGACGAGGCGGCGTGGGGTGGCCCAGTGCAGGGGGAAAACATTGCAAAGGGAGGGTTGGAGGATGGTGGAGATTCGTTGCATTCGAAAATCCTTTGGAGGTGTTTTGTGTTCACCAAAAATGCTGGTTATGGTGGTGCTAGAAATGAACGGGATGCTCCCCTTCGTAGCTGAATCTGCCGAAAATCAAAAAACATGAATGAGCTGCAAGAAACTGCTGACCTAATAGGAATTTTCTGTCAATGTGCTTCAAGCCCCATTTAGGCCACAGCTCTTTTTAAGAGGTTTTCGGTTGAGCAAAAAATCAGTGTCAACTAACTCCAGGTTCGAATTGTGAAGTTTCAACCTGCCAACGCTCTTGTGTCGACAGATTTGGCACTTTTCGGGCATGTCAAGTCCCATCAACAGGAATTTCCAAAGGCAGTCCTCATTGCTTTGGAGGAAGGCCTCAGCAAGCATGGCCGTTTACCTTCTTGATATGTGCAAAAGTTGTAGGTGAGATCACGGCGTCTACAATTAGAAGTATATCTAATATGTATCCAAATGTGTTCATATGTCTCTGTGCATCCATTTTAAACGTGAAAGAAGATATGCCCTGCATAGGGAGTAGATAGATCTTGTGGCAACATTCGGTGAGCAATGACAACAAAACCTTGTATCGCAAAACTTGGTTCTTGACAAACCGGGTTCTTGAAAGTCATCTCAAATGGTAAATCACTGTCAAAATGAAAGTAACAGTATCATCCCATTCACGACTTGCCCCTTCCCGCTGGATGCGTATGTCACATAACCCAAGCCCAACATGTAAGATGAATCATTGATCTTTCGAACACGTCTCACCGGTCAATGAGCCGGTGAATTGTCTCAACGCACATCCTTCTTGGATGATGGGTTTGAGAGGATAATCGAGTGTGATTGACAGGTGAAATAAAGTATACGAGCCAAGTGCAGAAAGTGAAGTGGGAGATTAGATACAACAAATAACGGTTATTTGTCCCCGGATTGATTGATCATTTCACAATTTCTTTTGGAACATCCTAAGCAGAACTCAAGTTTACCTTGGGAGAACATGTTCCATGGATTCCTGCCAAAACATCGAAATCTTCAGAAGAAAATGTTGAAACTACAACATGCATAGGTTTTACAAGATGACCAAATGATTCATCCTCAACAAAAGCCTTCCTTCTCATCTCACCCGCTGTGGCCATCACCTCGCGGTCATAGACCAAGGCAGCGTCCACAACATCTTCGGGTTCTTGGTCGCAGCGTGGCACGGTCTACACCCCCGCAGGCTTGAACATGAAAACCCACGAGGCTTTGGTAGATGATTTTATGGGGAGCCAGGTCAAGTAAGGGAAATTCAACAACTGATATAGCGGATTCCGTCTGGCATTTTCTAGCATTCCATGTGCTATAGAGATATATTAACATGGCTAGCTGGAAAACGACAATTTCCAAATGATTCTATCTTGTGATGTGGTTCACTCTTAAAGGTTCTGCGTCACCACAAAAATCACCTTGCTCGATTCAATCATCAAGCAGCTTCACCATCATGGCTGTAATGGTATGTTATTGAGTACGTGGCACGTGGTGTAGCAACAATTGTATGATATATCAGAGGCTGTGCTGTGAGCGCCAAAAGCATCTTCTGGAACTATATCCAAACATTCCAGAACGACATGTAAGGTTTTCAAATCAAATATGAACTAAAAAAGGTGTTTCAACCACATATTGTTACACATTGATGGGGCCTTCTGGAAAATTGAACCAATGTAAACGTTAAGACCAATGACCCTCAGCAATCGAAAAAACAATGGGCAAATGCAATGAGAATCAAACTGTTTTATCCTTCAGGAAGCATATCAACAAGTCAATGACAGCATACAAATATATGTATACAAACATTTATATTATCTACAGTATTTCTATTCACAACAATATACAAATATGAATAACAGACCTGAAACTCTCTCCCTTCACACCAAGCTGCGGAAGCTCTGGACCTCATCAAGTCGCTGTGTGGATCCAACAGGTGTGGGGCATCAACAACCTACCATGTTCTAATGGAACTCAGGATTAATGCTTAGGAATCAAGCCCCAATTAGGGCTTTCATCCACATTTAACCATTTTACTGAGTTTAAAAATTGAACATGTTGTTGGGGAAATGCTGTGAACCATGTTACGGCAAATTTCAATCAGATGCCAATCAGAAGCCGACTTCATTTCTCAAATGAAATGATATTTCATCCCCCGCAGCCAAAACCCACAAGAAGCAGGGAATTCTTAATTCTCCCAACCCGTGCCACAAATTTCGTGACCAATTGCTCATCTGAAATGTCCGAGAAATTCCAATGCAGTATCCCTTAGCCAAAACGATGCCTCCAAGCCAACGCCGGAACTTCGAAATATAACCGAAATTTGAATGATTGCATCTTCTGCTCAAAGGGGACTCTTCAGATCCACATTATGAGCGTCAAGGTCGAGCCGGACACCCCTGACTGTTCCAATTCGATATAGTACATACTGTAGGCCTTTTGTGGCCACATACTCACTTTCATTGCCCAAGTCATCTTCATACAATGGCATCCCTCTGCGTCCTGAAACACACAAATGGTCTTTAGAAATCAACTTTGGTTCAAAGCCTCACAGAACTCCGATGTGTAAATCAAACAACTCCACATAGCACAGGGTTTGGGTGACACAACAACCTTCAAGAAGTTGTTCAGAGCCAATGTCGCTCCGCAACCCCTTCGCCCCTTCGCTGTCATCCTGGTGCAGGTCTTGGGCATCCACACCGAGCTCTCGGAGGAGATCTCCTCTGATGTGCCGCCTGCAGTCATGTGAGACGAGTTGACCGCTTATATCAATGGCTTGCCAGCAAGTACGTCCTGGAAGTTGGGCTCCTGTTCAAAGTGCCTACTGCAGAGGGTTATATAAATCCTATGACAGCTTGTGAACCTGAAGTGCTTCTTTTGGTTTTTGTTTTGAGTACCAAAAGTGCCGTGTACAGGTTGTGTTTTTATACCATTTGCCCAAACAACAAAGTTGACAAACTCAAAAGGCTCCCAAACCTGTGACAACAACTTGGATCTCTGATCTGAAAAAACAACAAAAACTCTTGGACCAAAACCCCAACAAAATACAGATACCAAATATCAATCTCCAAGAAGATGAAGGGTTCCTTTCTTCAAAATGGGGATGCAACCTTCTAATGAAATACCCAATTGGAACTGATGGTCACATCACGTGCAGCCAGTCTTACACAAAAAGGACCGAGCCCAACTGGGATATTAGAGTGAAACTTAAGGAACCAGTGATCGTGGTATGTCACTCATTTATACCGTGGAGGTCAACCTCCCAATCCACATCTAAACTTGTTGAATCTTTGGATTCACATCATACCTTGCATCCCCAAACTGCACCTTGTGACTGCCGCCTGCCCTGGCGAGATTGAAACAGTTGTAAGGCCAACATCGCACCTGTTGCCGCGAGTCAGGAGGGCAGCAGTTTGGGACCACAAATTTCTCTCTAACCAGTTTTCATCTCCCATCCAACCGTCGGGCAAACAATCATTTTGAGCCACTTGACGTATGTCACAAAGGTATGATTTCCGGTATGATGTTATTAGCAACTAGCATGACTTTGGGTGGGTTGCCAAAAAACTTAAGTACATGCATCGCTAGTTGCCGAAACAATCTCACCAGTAGAATTATCCGTATCATGCACAATGCAAGAGATGACACCGCTAGTACTTCTTATTGGATGTACGATTATCTTTGTTATTTCATGAGGATCCAGATTGACAAGTTCTTTAACCCATACACCGGAGTGGATCATCCGAAGTGATTACAGCAAATAGTTAGTGGTGATTGTAATGGTTCAGTCGTCCCATTCGTTGTCAAAGAATGTGCTGGGGCGCTTTCTTAGAAGATCATCCAAGGGATCTCAAGGGATTCGAAACCTAAGCAAAATGTACCGCCAATGGCAAAATCTGAAAAGAAAAACACTGCTATAGCCTCTATATCAAGTCATCAACCTTCACAAAACCAGTAGGCTGTAGGCTCACTCGGCTCTCAACCTTTGGGCACCTGTCATAGTTCCCACATCTGTCGGTGCAGCCATCGTAGGCGCAGTCGTCGTAGCCTTGGCTGAAGGGAGTATTTCAATTGTTTGATTGCTTTTGGGTTGCTGCGATACATGGCGCTTCATTCCAAACAAAGATCACTTGCAAAGTCAACCTCCCTTTGAAGGTTTGAGATGTGGATCCGACAAGGTCGCAAGCATTCAAGAACTGGGCCAGATTTCGTCAGGTCATTTCGGTTGAAGACATCATTTAATTTACTTACACCATTCTGTCCGGTTCCAAGTTGTCAGTGTATGGACCATTCTAACATTTGAAAACCCCTTTTGTTGCATTCATTTCTGCTTTTCTTGGCCACTTTGGCGTTTTGCACACCGTTGCCGAGAAAAATCCTGTAGAAGAAAAAACTCCAGAAGGGAGACTCCTGGGAAGGAGAGAGAGTGTTCTTGCACGCACAGCACAGAGCGCGTGGGACACCCTGGCAAAACCAAAACATCAAAACCTGAAGACGTACAGAGAGAAATGCCACAAATCCGAACCACTAAAACTCCCGTCCAAGTTGCCACAGCATGACGCTTGCGACCCGCACTGGCCGTGCCGTCCCGGCTACCTGAGTTGTTGCGACAGTTCTTGCAGCAGTTTAGGGATGGTAGGAATGATCATCTTCGATTGCATCTGGAAGGCCCTATGAAATATCCAACAATTTCCGGGCACTGTATCCAGTTGGAGGAGTGCCAACCACAAATATCCCAAATGAACTATGATTATGAAGTGGCGCGATGACCAAAAAACCTTACACTTACACTGTAGTTGTCGCATCCGGAAAGTGATGTTGAATCTGAGCCATACTTCAGTGGTGATAAATGGTGATAAATAGTGTTGAAGATCCCCTAAGATCCCCTAAGTGGGAAGGCAAAAACTCTTCAAGGCATCCAATTTCAAGGCCAAGCCACTGGCAGCCTCTGATTGCCCCTCCTATAGGGTCACAGCAACAGCCAGCCAAATTGGGAAAGAAGTCAAGGTGGGACTTGGAATATGATTGCCTGCCATGCTTTTACATTGATCAACACCAAACCCATCTGTTTAACTCAACAAAATATGCTTTCCTAAGTTCCACACTTTTAATGATCTGCTGTGGTATGATGACGGTTTCTAGGTTTCATATCGCTTAATGTCATCTAACTGACAGATCTACGTTTTTTCGATCTAAGGATTTCAGCCGCATCCCAACGATCTCCTCCTGCTCTGCATGCTCCGAGGCGGAAGCATCACGATCATCACTGCCTCGTGTGCAGACCAGAGATTTGGGGAGTTGATTCGGGTGAATTCTGCAGATTCTGCCGGCTTCTCTCAGTTTGAGATAAACATGATTGACATGATTGCCATCAAGCCATCAAGATGAAAGCAAGCTAGAATGACTATCTAAAACCTCCAAGAGTCAAAGGTGTTGTTTTTTGCTGCGACAACACGAGTCCACCTGAACTTCATCTTTATCCTCATTTTTGATGGGTAAAGCAATAATAAGTCTGGTGACCACCAGTTGCAGATGTCATAAACCCCCATCAACCCACCCGCTCTGTCAAAGTCACTGGCCGCTGAGGTCTTGCGTGTCTCCTTCTCAGCATAGCGACGGTCCAATAGACCCTGGCGCAGGCTGCGATGGTCCAAGAGCAAAGACCTCATCGGAGCGAAATTTCTTTTGGTTGGAAAGAGACAAAAGGCCTCCATTATTTCTGCTGCACACTGGCATAACATTGAAAGTACACCGCTTCTCAATGAATCTGATCCCCTTGGAAAAATCATGATTTTCTTAGATTTAACAAAAGAAAAGAAAAAAACATATTTGATTGCCAAACAGTGTCCACGGCAATCCTTCAACAAACCAACCAACCCGTTTTTTTTCGTTGAAGGCAAAGTACCTCATTGCCTTCACCCTCCAAGGTGGACATGGAAGAATGTGATCGCAACGCTCCTCCAGCGCGGGTTTCACCTGCAAGACCATTGGGACTTCAAGAGATGGTGGGTTTTTTTTTGGTTCCCATTCCAAGTGAATAAAAATGATGCCAGTCCCACCTCAACTCAGTATTTGCGGATACAACTATGTAAATGGTTTTGTTCAACATCTTCAAGCTAGCAATTGCCACCTTGGTATTGTGTCTCCAAATTCTTTGGGCCATAGATACACCAGCAAGAGCTTCAAGCCAAAAATGAGTTGTTTCTCCGAACCATTTGGGTAGATATCAGACAAGTGTTTCAAAGTTCCTGATTTGTCCTTGATTTTGGGTTGCTTGTTCTTTGGAGAATCTCAACCCTGAACTTGTAATCACAAGCCAAGCTGCGCCACAAGCTTGATGAGCACTGCAAATCAATTCATCCACATCCTTCCTGCAGGCATTGGAAAAAGGACAGCGTTTGCTTGAAATGAAAAAATCCCCTCCATTCAGCTGAGTGGCGCTCTCAGCACCACAGAGCTGGGAAAGCCATAGGTGATCCCACTACGGCTCCGGCGCAACTCCTTGGCACGATTCACCTCGGGGAAACCGGGAGAATGATGAATCCTCCACTCCCCAAATAACATCCAAAAAAAATCTCAGCAAAAACCTTTTGACAAGTGGATCCTGTGATTTTGGGAATGCAAGAAAAGGACGTGACACAAGTGTTGACACATGGAAAAAGGGTGTAGTTACAATTCTTTCCGAGGTCCCTCCTTCTAAACAAGAATCATATCCAATGCCTTCCACACACATGCCACGGTTTCTCAAGAAACGGTTTGTAGAGTCCCCATGTTAACCACTATTAACTGGTCTTGAGATCGGGATTCGTTAGGTCGTAAAATGAATGACAAGGAACACCTACAGGAAGACGCTGTGCATGTAGATACAGGCGTTCCAGCAGTTCACGTGTGATGATACTCTTAGCCACCTTGGTGATTCGTGAATCGTGATGCTTCAGGACTGGCAGCTCCAATTCGCTTCCGTTTCAATCACATCGTAAATTGTTGAAGCGAATCAAGACCACTTAATGATGTATATAATCATCTTCCAAAGCATGCAACAGAAATCCCGAAAGAGGTTCCAATACAAATCTTCCAGATCTTCTAGGCAACTACTTGACAATTCCAGAAATTTCATATCTGAAAAGCACAAGGAACAAAATCATCTAAAATGATCTTAAAAATCTCCCCTCTAAAAAGATCTAGCAAATGAAGTAATACTTCACCTTGACCCATTTTTCTCAGCGCTCCACCTCTGGGCGAAACTGATGTTCTCGCCTCCGAGCAAATGGAGGAAAAAGGGGTCAAGGTAAATAGACAACAACAACAAAAATAGATATCATTTGATTGTATAGCATTATACTAGTTTTGTATATTTGTACATTGAACTATATGTATGATTATGTTTACTCTTTTGCGCAATTACATATGTGTGTATGTTAAGAGGTTTTACTATGTGAGTATATGTACCGTGAAACACGGAAGATCCACGATGCTTCAGCTTTGTATGCAATATACCTCATATTCCTGAATATGCTACGTGTGCGCGTTTGAATATCTAAAAACTTGCACGAGTGCGTAATACATATTTGATTGGAGCAAACAAATATGACATGATTGAGTCTGTCAATGTAAGGTTGTTCTCTTTGATATCTCACTGCTTTGTAAAGTGCGTTTGCCTTTGCAGATTCCACTCTGTTCCCAGTTTCCAACACTTATCTTGTATAAGCAGACATGCCCAAATGAAAGTCCGCCATGTGTAGATATGTAAAGTTCTATGCTGTTGTGACGGGGCGATCCGATTCCCACATTTGCAGATATGAAATCCACAGTTCATAATAAACGGACATCCCACGTCGAGGGAATATTGGGAGTAAGCATGCCCAAGAACTACCCCTATTAAAATTGAGTGTCAAGAATGTTATAGGATATAACACCTTGCAAAAACAGCTTAAAAAGGTGAGCGTGCGTTCATTCGCCGCGGCACTTGCGGTGGCTGAAGGCATCTTGCAGGAGCCTCACCGAGCATGTTTGGCCATGATAGAAAAGGTTAAGACCGGATATTTGTTACACATTCCACTGAACAAGATTATCAACCTGAAATACATAAGATGATGGGGTCGCAACATGAACCCCCCAAATTTGGAGGTCAATAAATTTGGGGTACACAAGAATTAGATTGTTCAAGGGATATCCATGCCTTGTAGTATTGGAAAAATGTATTGGTGCGTCCTTAACATTTAATAATTCGATAAGTGTGCACAAAATAATATGTATACATATGCGTGATGAAGAGGTACGCCTCTTGGCTAAGTCCTCTTAAACGACAATGTTGCTAAGGGATCATCTGATAGACTGGGAAGTGCCATCTGTTCGCCTGAAAAAAATTGAAAGTTGTTCAAATGGGTCACGCAACTGCTGTAATTTGCCCAGGTCTAGTCTAATCCAAATTTCAAAAAATTAATGTGTGAAACTGCCCAAATCTCTAAACCAAATTGTGCTGTAACCTGAAATTTGGGAGATGTTTTTCCGAACAATGATCATTCAGCGACCTCAAAGAATGCCATGTGAGGAAGGATTTTCCTTTGAATTTGCATGTGGAATAAGTCTGCCATGAGCAGCTTGCAAGTTGACCAACTGAGAAGAAGCGGTACTACCAAATATTTCCCAGTCATTGCCAGGCACAAAGTGCTAGTTGATATCTTCAGCACCGCTTGAATGATCATCACGAGCCATCATTGCAAAGTAAGAAACAATGGTGATCGCAACTCCCCTTCTAGTCACAACATTGGGGTGTTGTTTTCAGTTCAATTGGAAATCGTGTCACTTCAACAGTACGAGAAAGGAATGAACCCTTCGACCTAAAGACTCAACAATCCTGTCACATGTCGCTTCCAAGCAACTTCTTCATCATGTCCTCGGTGCCCAAACCTCCTTTGGCAAGGCTTGAAACAGTTTGGCCAAACTAACAACCTGATAAAATGCAGGGATGAAATAGCCAGCTGTTTGCAAAACTACAAAACATCAAGACATGAAGATATTGAAGACTGGGTCTGTTAACTTGCCAAAACAAATTGAGCTTTCTGCAGTCACCATCCATCTAATCTGTCTGCCTATCTATTTTTTCCTATTTAAAGCTACTCATACGACCCCCTTTCATTGGGATTCTTGTAGCGATTTGTAGGAACCATTTGCTGCAGGGTGAAAACTCCTGTGAATCACTTACTAGAGATGGATCTTTCCTTGCATTGCTGTATAGAACAGTCTGTGGACTTTGGGGTATACGGTATGCATGACTTTTTGGTTGGCGCTTCTACATACTTTCTATCTAACTGGCTCTGATCCGCTAAGAACGGGAATAGACTAGGAATATATATATATATATATATGCTCGCCCCCCCAAAAAAAAACCTATGCTTTCACATTGTGATGAGGGAGATAGGACAACAGAAACATGTGCGTGCAATTTGAAGTGTTGAAAATATTCCAGTGATGGTTCGGCACAGGCAAGAGTTATATTTGTCAAGGGATGGTTGATAGAAAATACAAAGTTGTCTTCAAAAGGAGAACGTGACAATATTTTTTTTTTTGAATATCATTTGGTCATGCTAAATTGAAATCGTTTGATCTTTCAGAGTTTGATATTATGGTATTTCATGAGATCTATTTTAGGAATCTAAAATCTATCGGAGGATAAAGCAGTTTGTGAAACAGAAAGCACACAGGATTATGAAACTTATGTTGATAATGCCAGTGATAATAAGCGACTTAAATCACAGGAGGACACAACAAATTGTATTACATCGAACATGACATATTTGTAAAAAAGAAAACATATCTGTTGATGACTTGATTGAAAAATAGTATACTCTCACGACAGAACATCGATAGGTTTTAACATAACGTTTTTGAAATGCACATGCAAACATGTTTCAGGAAGAAGGAAAACAGACGTGCATATCAATGTGGAGAGAGACTGATATGCCGTGAATAAACCAAAATACATGATGTGTTTAATGTGCACTTTCAAAATGATATACTTAAAATACAGTATATAGTGTTGGAAGGAAAACTGTTATTGAAGAATATTGCAGTAAGAGTAGAATACCAAGAGCAATTTTGACAGAGAATGAAAGAAATCATCACGTTCTACATGTCATTCTGCTCAAGGGTGTAGCGTGGATGATGATATCACAGCTTTGATTCTAACCATTTTTTGGTTAAGAACTATCCAGAGTATCACACAAGCACAAGATCTTATATAATAAAGTTAAGTTTTTCAACTAGAGTCAATCATGATGAATTGGATAAAATAGAAATTGATAAGGATTTATTTTGAGAGAAAAATAAACACTATAATTCACTATAAGTTACAAGATAGGATGCTTATAAGCAAATATTGGTACTTATAAGCACGTCCTGGCAATGTACCTGATAATCAGCTGATTCTATTCCTTAGGGAAAATTTCCGGAATAGTTCCGGAACCAAAACTGAAAAACTGAATTTTCCAGAGAGATCCAGGAAGAGATTCTCCATATGGATTCAGTTTTTCAGTTTTTCTGTTTTTCAGTTTTTCAGTTTTGTTTACGGAACTATTCTGGAACATTTCCGCAGTCATGTCGGAATATTTGCGGAGAAACTCAAAGACAGAAAAACAGAAAAACTGAATTTTCCAGAGAGATCCAGGAAGAGATTCTCCATATGGATTCAGTTTTTCATTTTTTCTGTTTTTCTGTTTTGTGGCAGAATAGGGCAGGAGGAACTGGATAATTGTATTTTGAGAGTCTCTTCTTTACAGGTCATGTAAATTTTATATATGATTAAGATATGTGACCCCCCCCAAAAAAAGCTTCCAAAATCTACAGGCCAAAATGTGCGTGAAACACTGTAAATACCACTGTTTTTGTTGAAAACATAGGGTTTTTTTTGGGGGGGGTCCGACCATATATATATATATACATATATATATATATACCCACGTAACCAATCACTTAATAACCTCAGGGAATGTACCAAAAGTCTTTGAGAGTGAAGAAGTGAATAAAGTTACCTTCAACACCTTCGGAATCGCTTGATCAGAATGAGATTGGATCTTACCGGGTAGCCACTGGTAGTTCATGAACACGGTAGATAAAAGCAGAAGGGGTAGCAAGATCTCCATGATTGGAATGATAATTGACCAACCCAAATGCTTGGGATCATTTGGAGCAAAGATTCCCTTCAAACACCAGTCGAAGCGAATTGATGACTTCATGATTGAAATCTTAGACAATGGATCTTCCAATTCCAAATGAAACAACCAGTTTCAAGTTGGATAATTATTCTATTTTGTTGGTCTATCAATGTCCCGCGATTTTTCCGTTCCAACCCTTTCTAAACCCGACGGCTTCTCCTCGCTTGGGTTTCGTCCTGGGTGAACTGTGATGGCTGTGATGGAGGTGCAATGCAGCATTTGGTTGTTCAAGCTCTCTTTTGAAGGAAGCGTACTGTGAAAGAGTTACCTCTGATGCTTCAACTACTTTAGCAAAAGGAACAAGCTACAGAAAGCCCACCACAATCTCATGAGTTTGTGACATAACCCCACATGGTGTTCAGGTTCGGGGATTGAAAATAAGACCTACATGAACATCTAGCTCTCGGGCAACAACCGCAGTGGTCTGTCCTTCGTTTATGACGTCATCCCAGAAGTATCTAACAATCGCAACTTTCCGTGAGACCCTCATCTAGCTGAGGGTGCCAGCGTGTAGGGAAGCAAATAATGCAGCAAAAAGTGCGTAGAAAGAAATATCTACAGTATATACACCAAGATTTCAATCTCTGGATGTAGGTTGACATTTAAGTAGGTTACCCTAAAGGATTGCTCCTGTCTAAAGCAACCTTAACTTCTCACCTCTATGGAAAGTGTGCCGCTTGTTGTGACTTGCTTCATGTACCTATGCGTTTCACCGACTTACACGCTAAGCAATTGTTTATTTTTTAATTGGAACAAAACCCCACCACACCCCAACCCTACTACTCCACGACGACCCCACCACCCAGTCACTCCAAAATGACAGCAAACCCACAACGGCGAAACGACATCACCAAGCGGTGCCCACATCGATACCGAGGTGCCCAGTAAAGAGCATGGGCGTTGAACTCTTGCGATGGTTCTGCAGGGTCACGACCAAGGAACGGGGGCCCTCTAGTATCCAAGTCCCATTTTGGATTCTTATCCCTTCGCAATAGGGGTGAGCTTACATCACTTGTGGCCCAAGACTGCTTGAACCCCCTTCAAGCCAGCAGGTTACTTATCAGTCGCAGTCGTTTTCACATGGTGATGCACCATTCATTCATCCATTGACTATTTGAGGCAACTTCAATTGATTCCTTTTAGCATAATGTCAAGAAACAACAAAAGAACAATGACACCAATTGGAACTTATCCTGAATCAACTCCAGGGAAGCCAAATCAACCCAACCAGTCATCCCGGATTTGCACCTTACTGGGCAAGTTGTAGGTATCTGGCGACTCTCCCAGCATCTCAGGGCAGCTCACTACAGTGGCATTATTGCCCGGGCAGAAAAGGAAGACATCTTCCAGAAATTCGTTCCTTGGGTTTGGCATGAAGTCCAACAAATTCGAAAAGGGTCGTGTTGTTAGTTAGACATTTTGATACTTCTTTTTCAACGAGTCTCTTTAAAGGGATGAGAAGCTTTGAAAAACCATCACATGGGAATAGCAAGCCTGGAATTTGTGCCAAACCGACGAGGTGAACAGCAATGAAGACCTAGACCTAGACACCAGTGACAATTTCAGCACAGCTACAGCAAGAGGATCCCACAAGACACTAGAAGGAACCTTTCTGGATTCAGAAAGTTGCCCCAGTAAATTTTGGGGTCAACATACCCCATTTCGCTCCACTTCCTGAAAGACAGATCGCTTCTATCTGGAAACTATCCAAAAAAAAAAAGGAAGCTCCTGCTATAGGCCCAAGTCGGAATCTGAGTGACTCCTGTCGAAACCACATCTTCTGATAGATGTGCTTGGTCAAGCTCTTCAAACGCCAGCGAAATCGCCTGGCCGCCAAAAAAGACTCACGTTTTGTGGCACACGTCTTGAAGGAACCCCAAGCAATAGATCGAAACATCAGGCAGGAATCTCAGAATGACAGAATGTTCACAAAATCTAAAGTTGAGCAACAAAAATATGTTCGAGCCATTGGAGGTACTCTAGTGGACATCTTATATAAGGTCTACGTTGCCTGGATGTACGGTGACCAAAAACATGGTGCATGTTATGTATAGTCTTTATATACGGTACATTGATATTGATTGATATTTCGGATATAGTCTAGTAGATGCCGGTAGATATATACATCATATACATATTTAATTCTATTTAGGTCTATGAAGATCCTTATCAGCAATCGCAATCAGTATGTCATGGTGACCACAGCGCGTTCGAAATGCGCCATTGGGAGAGAGGCGGCTCAAGGTCTCTTGACTGTTCCCAAAAAGGCACTTAGGAACGTGGCAAAGTTTTCCTTGAAATTTCCTACAGCCATGAGCCTGACTCAAAATGTTGCTGCAAAAATGCAGTGATGTAGAGTAAATCCATAGTTACAGTACCGCAACAAAAACTGAAATGCTTCCTATCGCGGATTCAAAGCATCTGCAAAAAGAACTTGAAAAGTATTGTCAATATTCTCCAAAAGGTGGAAAAATCTCCAACATTTCAAGTTACCTCATCACCCCAAGGCCACATTGCCTCCAGGTGCGTTGCAGCTTCCGAAGCCGGCCCCAGTACTTTTGCATTGGCATCTTGATTCGAAAACCCAAGGGTGGTGGGATCTTCAACAAACCATGCAACACGTCCTTGGCACTTGGAGGCACTTGGAGATAAGTGATTCGTTGGGTGCTGCGTTTGGTATTTTTTGGATGGCCGATATTTAGTTAGAAATGAACTACTAAACTTTTTAATGAAACACAGACCCTTAAATTTCCATGGGCAACTTTGTGATCATCAGAGAGTGTTCTCCAGCCATGGGCCCCACCGTCATCCGTATCGCATCCCAAGGATCAGCCGCTTTGTGCATCTTCCACACCCGGGACCAGTGGATGAGACGTCGCACCAAACCGTAAAGCCTCGCGAAAGTCGGGGAGATGGAAGTGAAGGCGTCATGGTTTTTTGAAAACTCAGAGCAAGTAGAATTGCCATTCCATCCATCCATCCATCCCTAAAATATCGTGCAAATATATTCTATCGACAGATCATGTGTGTGTGTGTATATGAGATCATATGAGCAGAAAACCATGTGTGTGTGGGGATATGAATGAGCGTGATAGTTGCGAGCAGATGGACCTTCACACTGTCTTTTTAAGCGCTGGTCGCCAGAATATCTGCTGACTGCATAGCACCCTCAAACTCTACAATGACATCGTGCTTGTTTCTGCAATGCCACATTTGATCAGAAAATCTATCTCTAGGGATTCTTGGTTGCCGCGTAAGTTTCCCAAAGGATACTCCTGCAAAAAGATGCCGTCTTGATCAAATTCAAAATGAATCACCAATCTTCAAAATCCGGACCCATGGTGTGAATTCTATATATATTACTACAGCATTCAGTTGAAGGGGGTGATGTGAGCTGATGGCACATCAACAAGTGAACCCTATGTAATTGTAATTGGTGAAATTGCCTTGGACCAGTTTTGGGACAACAGGACGGAACTGACCTATACAATTTTTGGCAATACCAGATTTCAAGGCAAACAAATCCAACAGGGCAGAAAACCAAGTGGCAGCATCTATCACCTGAATACAGCTACCAGAATCAGCAGAATAATCCATTCCCAACACAAAATATCATAGATTCAGCCTCAGCAGTGTTTCTCTTGGACATCAGAGGGATGATCCAAAATAAAACACATTAATTATCCAATAATTTGGGTGTCTACTGTCTAATCATCCCATGGAAATTTTCGGTAACCTCAAGAAGGAACCAAGGAATCCTACTAAACAAAATCAGCAGGTTCAATGGCAAATCCCACATGTTGCTCCCACTCCTGGCCTACAAGCCATGGCCATATGATCTACAATACTGCCAGAGAAGATCTCACAAAGCTGCTCATAGTCGAAGAGTCCTGAGCACCAAGGGACTGATGCTTAGTAGCAGATGGCCATGGATATTCATGGCAAATTCCGCCATGTGTCATACGACCTTTAATAGTCATTTACACCACACTACCTACTCTGGCTATCTGTAGGGCTGTAGGGTGCCTCCTCAAAATTTAGGAATGAACCCACTAATATCGTCTTGTCAATGTGATTCACAAAACTTCATTCCTTGGAATGGGACTATAGCCAGGCAAATGGTCGGTTGCTGTGACAAGAGTTTAGGAGCCCCTTTATTTTCCGGTCGAATACTCAATTCATCGACATGCACAAAGCTTCTATTCAGTGGGATGGTCTCATCTCACCCTTAATTGAATTCTCACATCGGCTACATGCCGGAATTTCAGATTAACATGACGAATGAAAATCCACTCCTAATCGACGCATTGTCAGTTGTCCGCTTCAAGGCAAAAACCCTGGAAAACCCCAATATTATTCCCTTGCCTTCGCCCAGAGCAAAAAAAGCAGCGCAAAGGACACAAGAATTCCCTTGCTCAACCTCACTTAAGGCCCCTTTCTCAAGCATCTTGTCTTGCCAGCAAGGTCGTTTTGTGAGGCGCCAAGGTGCTGGTGAAAAGTTTCATCACTTTGCTGGGCATGTACTTCGCCAGATTGTCTAAGGCCTGCAAGTTTTGATCGGTATATATCTGGTTCACCCTGGATTTTGATGTTTTTTTCGATTAATAGTCCCTACAATAAGGGAACATCCTACTTGTAAGGTGGTGTACTTGACACCACTTTGCATTGAAGTGGATGTGGTATGAGAAGTATATATTTTCAGTCGCAGCAAGAGGGCCCTTGTTGTAGGGGGCCATGTTCCGCCTATTTCAAAAGGTCCATCCTGCCTGCTCACGAGCCCTTACAGTGAGAGCCTCTGTGGGACGTCACAATTCAAATCTTTCATCAAACAGCAGACATGGATTTCTCATTGAAATTGTTCGGTTCCGCATCACCATCCTTCTAGATCCAGCTGAGGTACCAGGCATCTAAAGACTGACTGCCTACTGATACTGCATAACATACATGATACATCATGATACGGTTATCTAGTGCCGCCTCAACCTCCCAACTCCTCAAACCCCACCAAGGACCTTCTTCACCCGTTCTTCTTCACTCAGCTCCAATCCTTCGTCTTCCAATGGCCCTTCCTGAGCTTGATTCCTTGAGTGATGGCTCACAGAGGCCTCGTGAAAGAAGCGCGTCCTCGGTGTGCAGGCTTTGCAGCCTTCCGGAATGGAAACCCCACCCGCCGGTCCAGAATCAAAACAATGAAACCTTCATTCTTTCCTCGTGCTGCACCTTCTCGGACAGGAGTTGTTGGACCTGCCTCAATTGTTGGGGTTGCTATGTTTCCTTAAGTTTTCCTATGAATCTCTGTATTTTTGATTTCATGGGATCCATCAAATACACGATTTACCCTTTCATGTTTTGCATCTAGTTCCGTCTACAAAGATATGAAACTCCTTGAGTACAAAACCTTCGGAAAAAGCTGTAAATGCCAGAGGCCAAACGGTGAAGCGGTTAAGTCGACCACACAAATGGGATTTTCACAGCAACACGAAGATCACTACCGATTTCAAGTTGGAACAACTGACAAAATGTAAAGCTCATAGAATTCCAGATTGGATGAGGGCTTCATAGCGATTCAATGCAAATTCTCGCAGTTCAACCCGCCACGTTCGAGTCTAACACTTCCAAGGTTCCAGTAATCCTCCGCGGCTGCTTGATGCATGGCTTCCAAATCAGCTAAGCGCTTTTTCTTGGCCAAATCAGTGCGCACACAGCGCCTTGAAAACAAAACAAGAATGGGCTGCCACTGTTTTTTGCAGCTCCCTGGAATACCGCGTGTTCTGGAAAGGAAGAAACTTGAGAAAAAGATTGGAGTTTTGAAGTTTTAAATGGGTATTCAATCAATATGAAAATCCATCAAACAATCCTTGTACATGGGTTCAGAAATGCTGCAGGACACCCCACATGGTCAAATCATCTATTTGTTTCATCTGTTCAACCTATTCTGCAGTACACCACCATTGCAAATGACATAGCCATGCACCATTATCATTAGAATCATCAGCATTGCTGGTAAGCACAGGTACCAAGCACCAAGAAAAGCGAACCCCCCGAAGTCTCTGCAGTGCCAAACTGCAAGCTGTTTGGCAACCACAGAAATGTTTGGATGATTTAAGGGAAACTCTTTGCGCTTTTTGCACTTCGGTGTCAATAATTACATCGAAGGCACTCAGGACTCAGCACGTTCACGAATCTATCGACTATTGATGCTTGTTCTACTGTGTGGATAATCACAAGCCTTATCAATGTGTCAGTCTACACCATTTTTTCAGTCAATTGCTGTGGTCAACATGGCACTGCTCCATTATATCATAAGCCAACCCTTCCATTTAGATTCTCCCCCAAAAAAAATATCAATGGAAGCATGACCAATCCACATGTGTTGGCACGCTTTCCAGAAGTTAATCAATTGTGGGCCGAAAAACAGAAACACCTTTGATTTTGATACTATCAAGCCACGTCAGAGTCCCACCCCAGTAGCAAGACTCCTCGTGATTCCAATCTATAATCTATAGCAAGTATAGTATATCTGCATTGATCCTTTACCCACAAGCACACAGAATGCCACAAACACACAAACAGAACTCCCTCACCACCACCACCACCACCACCACCACCACCACCACCACCACCACCACCACCACCAGCATCATCATCATCATCATCATCATCATCATCATCACCACCCGCGACATTTTGAAAATGACAAAAACAGCAAAAATGACCAAAAAAAAACACAAGGTATCATACAGTAATTACAACCCGGCCTCAAATTTTGCATCTCCAACTGCACTTCCCTTTGGGCCATAAAATCCAAACAGCTCTTCCGATTGTGCTGCACGAAATTCCGGACCGAAGAAGCAGAACTGGGCCGGGACCTTTTCTTCTCTTCCTGGTGCTCTCGCTTCGACAAGAAGCGGGAAAGGTCCTGGAAATGGGCTCAAGAGAGGCAGCAACAGCAGCAACAACAGCAACAGCAACAGCAACAGCAACCAGCAACAGCAACAACCACCACAACCACAACCACAACCACAACCACAACAACAACAACAACAACAACACGACTACGACTTGCCACTTGCCACTTGCCACTTGCCACTTGCCACTTGCCACTACAAATACGACTACAACAACAACTGCAGCTACGGTTACAGCCACCGCTACTCGTCCAAGTGCCCGGCATCACCCTTGACGGACGGGTGGGTACGGGCTCAAAGCATTGGCAGCCAGGTCACAACTGGAAGACACATGCACCAAACGCACGACGACTACGACTACGTTTACGAGAACGACTACAGCTACGACTACGACTACGACTACTACCACTACCCCTACCCCTAACACTACCACTACCACTTGTTGTGCTGCTGCAGGGGCAGCAAACGAACCAGGACCTTTTGCCTGGGCAGGTGGCCGGCTTTGCACCGTTCCCGTGTCCACCGCCCTTCTGCACCCATCTTACCATCCATCTCAGAGCCCCTGTCCAACTTTTCTTTGAAGCAGTTTGAAATCTTTGATACCATCTTCTCGTCTCTACGGTGGAAAACCCAAGTCCTCAGCTTTCAAGGGTCCCTTGCCCAGCTCTCGTTCAATCTCCAACGCCACCGATCGCTGACCTAAACCCTTTGGATTTTGGGCGGTCAGCAACTCAGGTTGCGAGCGACAACGCGCAATCTTCAAACGAAGCCGGTCCTGTTGGGTGGAATCTGGGTCTCAGCCTGGAAGTTGAACAGCTGGAGATTGAAACATGATGGTTGAATGAATGGAATGAGAGGCATATCTAAGTATCCATCCGAAATTTCAGGGTTCTGAGATCGTAAGAAAGTGGATTACATGAGAGGAAAGAAAAGGCTGTTTGGTACCCTTATTTGTTTGTTCACCTTATTCTGACCGCTCCAAATCCCAAACTTCCTATGCAGACCCATCTAAACAACTTGAGATTGGGCACATCGCACGCACCCCATTCTCTACCCGCCTACCCCGCCATCCCGCTCCTGCAAGGTTCCTACCTTGGGCGTCCTCGGTCTCCGCAAGAAGGCCGCCAGGGATGGCTTAGTCGCGGCGGCGTCCGACAGCAGGCGCTGTGGGCGTGGTTTCAAGGCGCGCAACTGTGCATCGATCTCCTCCGGAGGAAACCAAGTGAGCGAATGGAGATCTGATCTAACCCTCAAATTTTCATTTTGCAAATCCATCTTTGTGGCAAGTAAAAGAATGTTTCTCCAACATGTGCTGAATTCTGGAATATTAATACTATCAGTATAAATAGAGGATTGAATGAAAGCTCACGTTTGCTTGAATTTTTTGGGTCGGTTTCTATCGCCTGCCTATCTAAGCAGTTTTGGGTCAGCAAGGTACAGGTCTTTATTACATCTCTCACCCATTCTGGTGAAGTTACCCTTTCTGGACTAACAACTTGTGGTTAAGATGATTGTTGTTGGGCTACATCTTACTGGGTGGCAATTTGCCAGCCAGCTTCAACGACAGTATATCTCCTTCAACGTCAGTGAGATTTCCCCATCTTCGTACTAAATTCAGAAGAAATTCAAGGGCTGAACCCCTCCAGTCGAATGTCACAATAATTTTACACCTTCTTAAAGGTTCACTATCATATTTCACCACAGAAGAAAGAGACCTTGTGGCAGATTGTGGCAGAATGCAGCGGGAACCCTGAGGCTCTCGGAGCCTATCTTTCCACCAGAAGTTCATGGACCTCGCGGTTCCAAAATATGTTGGCATAAGCTTCACGTCCAGTTTCCCTCGGGATACCTTGAAACTCACCGGGAATACTACCAGCCTTTCGAGACCCCTGAAGTTCTGCACTCCGAGACTCCTCTTGCATCTTCAGGCAGGAGGCCTTTATCTGCTGAAACTGTCGAGGCGTGAAAGGCAGCCTCAGTACATCTCGGCTTGTCAATTCTTTGGTATCAGAGTCTTAAGGGTACGGATTGGCAATCATCGATTCTTTGGATGCCTTTGGAACAGGTGAAATCAGAAAGCTTGCCCTCTGAGATTGTCTTAAGATGAGAGTGCAGCTCCACATGAAAGAAGAGGACAAAAGATGATGACGAGTCCTACACGGAAGGAAAAAAGACGGAATCAGTGCAGCTGGTGCAAGTGAAAAACACAATAAATAGAATCCAGGGTGTTACCAAGCAAACCTGATCACTTCGTTTTGTAAAGTTAATATATAAGTGGCTCGCAGATAATAATATCATCAAAATTGATCAAGTATCATGACAACCCGATTGAGATTATTTGCCATTCAAATCCCATGCATAATTTTGCCTTGCATTGGCTTACTTGGCTTACAAACGATACCAACTCACCAACTTTGAATGGTTCCCCTGCCAACCACAACGCCCTGCACGAACTCTACAAGGAGAAGAAACTCCTCTCGCCGAGGACCATCAGTTTTCAGTATGCGGTTCTCCTTGCAAAGCCATGCATATCCAGGGGGAAGTCATCAAAGAGACGGTTGGTACTGGGATAGAATTAACTCACGTATAATCCCAACTATACATATGTTAATACTGCTTACCCACATGCAACGGGGATAGTCACGAACATAAAATACCCATCATCTACTCGCCATCCACACATACTTCGTTCAGACCATCCCCCTTCTTGTGCCCACAACTGGATCTTTGAAGAGACCCTTACCTGTCACTATCCAAAAGTTCTTAGATCTGATGCTGCAGATGAAGGCACACCTCACATGAAATATGGACACGGTCAAATGTCATCATGTTGAAAACCAACTTGAAAGGTCCTGAAATCAAGGCCATCCTTTTTAACCACCACTTCTTTTGCCCTCATATGACTCACATCAGACAATCTAAAGATGCGGTATCAAAGTCATGATGTTGTTGGTGAGACCGCAATGTGCCATGAAGAAAAAAATCGAGAAAAAACTTCAACGTTTCATGGAGATCTTGTCTTCTTACCTGCTGAAACCCTCCACTCCATCTAATGATAGAAGGCAACTAGACACAGTTTTTCCATCACATCACCATGGGGTGACACTCTGCAGAGTCTCTCCTTGACGGTTTCCAAACTCTGAATTGAGCCCACTGACAGGCGTGCGGCGGAACTGGGACGCTGAGGCGAAGCTGTCATTGCGGACGGTGACAGGACAGACAGAGATGTCCAAGGAGGATGAATGAGGAACATTTCAGAAGAGGAACTAAGTAAGACAGAATGAGCGAGGTAGAGTAATGCTGATGATGGTGAATACTGATATCAATGATTCATTTGAATCATAAGCAGCAAAGCAGCATGGGTCATCCACCTCGTGATATTCTATCTCATGATGCTGCTTGCACTTCTCATTTCATGGATGAGATTTGCAGGCGGTTTTGCTGAACTGGCACAAGCTATGCTATAGAGTGCATTGTTTCTATTGAAATCAGCTTGAGAAGAATTCGATCTGTTGAGGTCAGGAGGTCTTGAAGAGTTCTACAGCAAGCCAAAAATCCACGTTTCAAGAGAGAAATCGTCCTCTGCAAATCATGATGTTTCCATGAAGCCTGCAAACTAGCATGCCATGCACAGCCAGTGGATTCGTTCAGAACTGCGTTGTACAAAGACATCCGTATTGTGTACAAGTGTACCGGATTTATAGTGGAAATCGCCAGTTCACCATCGATATAGGAACACGGATCCCACTCTGCAAAAACAACAAACTTGCCAACATCTCCCCTTCATCAAAGCCAACAAGGAAACAGGTGGGAAAAAAAACATGATCAATGTGTATAATGATCCTACAGGTTTATAGGAAGAAGATTAACTCCAACACTGGGGCAAACCTCCAGCGGCCAGTAGACTGGCCACCAACGGCCTGACAACTCTCAAGGGCAACACCGTTCACGGGACATCACAAGACACTCGGGGTGGGAATCCTTTTTGAAAGACTGGTGTAATGAGGAAAACTGGCACACTTTCAAAACAAATCCCAACCTAAAGTGGGAGAATGGGACCCATTCAAGAACACAAATCATATCAGGAACTTTGGCACACCAGTTGATCTTAGCCCATGGTGATCCCAAACATCTTGGTCATCCAAGGTATGTCAAAACTCCCTTACCTTCCAGAAAACATAGTTGGGGGGTGCTTCAGATGCAGCCCCTTAGAAGGGAACTTCCCTGAAGCATCGCCCTGTCTTTGTGAGGTCACAATCCTTTGAGGTCGGTGAGTTGGACACGTTCCCACGCTCCAAACGGCTTGACAAAAATTGCTTCAACTGCACGGCACTTTGCAATGTTTGAAGCAAACCATCAACTTAAATTCTCTCAGTAAGTCTTTCTCGATTGTGCACTCAGGTTTCCCAGTCTCCAAGAAACAGAGGACATCGAGGTTGGTACAGTAGGATGCCCCACCAACAATGACCTTTTTTGATCCCTTCCATATTTTGAGGCACGCTCAAAATATGGGTTGAGCCACTCAAATCGTTAGGCTCAAAAAAGTGTATATAACTAAAAAATGAATGGAAGGTGCTTTCACAAACAGAGCCGTTTCGGGGCATGTTCCTTTCTCATTGAAAATATCATTTGCAAGGTGTCCCATTATCCTGAAGATCTCAACATTTACAACCTCATTCTAAATTAGAATGGCCAGTCGGGAAGTATCAACCCACATTGCAAGCCTTCGCCAAGCACCAGTCCTTCGCCTTCATGCCAAGGTGAAAGCCGGTTTGGGTTGGGTCAATTCGATGTTGCCATCGCGGATTGCATGATTTCGGATTGTGAAGTCAGTTGGTCTGGGAACTTTACAAAAAAAGTCCATATATATAGTCACATTGTCATATTTCACTAAACCCAATTAAGGTCATCTTGGGATGAGTTCCCTTGATAAACTAGTAAGGGTCGTGCTCCTGATGGTTTGCCGTTTGTGGCCCTCTAAACAGGGGTATGGCTCCCGTTACGTCTACGAGAGGAAATATAGACTCCACCACGAGGATGGCGGGATTGATAGAGGAATGAATGATGATTATTACACTTCTTGAATGTTAAACCAAAAGGAAGGCTTTATTACAAATGGAACATATTCTGATTGGTGACAGCCTTTCTCCGGCGCCTTCCGCTTGGTGGAACCGACATCGCTGAGCCTGGCTGTATGGGAAGCCCAGATCCCCTGGAAATAGTGATTGGGGTTGACACAACCAGATTCTAGGTGTGTAGGCGTGTAGGCAATGGTGCATGGAAAGGTCATGTAACACAACCCCAGGTTTTGACCCCTGATTAACCTTAAAAAAATGAGATGGAACTATGTACACTCTCTGCAGTTGAGCAAGATTTGAGCTGAAACCAGAGGCACAAAGCTTCGAGTCACATAAATCATCATTTTCAGTTTCCTGTTGTGGAAAAACTTTGATGATTATTCGTTGCTTTTTGTAAAATTCAACCCAACTAGCCACCAGATCTCATTTGAGGTGTCCATTTGTTTGCTGACCCGTACCTTGACTGAGGCCCCCCGAGCCCGTCGGCATCGCAGGTAATGGAAAAGCCAAGGGGGTTTGATTGTTGAAAATGTCATCCCTTACCACATAAAGTTCCTTGCATTTCCTTGCAATGGGTAGCATCCACAACCACGGTCGTGTTTGACTCAACTCAAAGTACTCATGAAAGAAGGTTCTCAAGGAATGCATGTTCCACATGCAACTAGCTACGAAACATTGATCTGAAGTGAAGAAATTGTACAATCTTCGGAAACCATCTGTGTACGTGTTCGCTCTTTGAACCAGCTGGCAAAATAAAAGCAACGAATCTCGAAAGTTGTGTAGGTCATATCATAGTGAAGCAGAATCTTCATCTGAAATGTCAGTTCATTTAGGGTAAAGTAAGAGAACCCTTTGCAAAACCATCATCATGAGTGGCACCTGTTCCCAAGGATCAGGATGTTCCCTGAACTTAATCAACCTAGATGGATGTAAATGGAGTGTATCCACAATATTTGTATTCTTGGCATAGCTGAAGTATCACCACCCTTTTGAGGTCGGGAGATAATTACTCACCTCTGCAAGGGGAATCCACCCTAAGCAAACAAGTGGGTTGCAACACCCTCCCAACAACCAGTGCTGATCCTGCAGATTTGCGGGAGGGCTTGATTGCAGAGCCCAATCATAATTGGTGTTGGAATTCTGGAGAGGTATGTGTATACCTTGCTGTTATTCAGGATGTGAATTATGAACATGACTGCGCAAGAAAACGACGAATGACATGCACTTGTTAGGTAGATCCTCTAGCAACCAATCACTCCCAGTGTTCTTTCGTGTGAACATTGAAATCCGAGCATCTCAAAAGTCTCTCTGCTGCTCTTTTTCTCCGCAAATACTCATCTTCACTCTTGACAAGTTTTGAGGGCCATCTTTGTCTGCCCATCTACTCCCCCGTTTAGAAGCCCACACCTCACTGACACTGCATATATGCACTATTCCCGTGCCAACTCAAGTGCAAGCAGGACAACAGCAACGAAATCGTGCCGTGAGGTTCCCATGTGCATCTGTTGTCGATTTGTTCTTGCAAACCTGCAAGAAGCAGGGATGTTTTTTTGGCCAACAGCAGAGACAAATAGAATTAGAATAACTCCATCCTGTAACAGCTTTCCCAAAATGCAGTGCCTGCGTCCCAGGGCAAGCGACCAGGCCATCTGACCTTGCAGCACAATCAACCTTGCACAGATCATGAACAAAAACAAGACAACCTGCAAAAAACACATTTTCCTACCTTGCATGGACAAAGCTGACAGCAGACTTGAATGCGGCTGTCAGGCATGCACAGGCGAAAAATCTCCCATCAAAAAGCAGGCAATGTTGGGCAACCTTTGAAGTCCTTTAAATAAAGTGGCAGCCACAACAACAGTTCCCAACAAAGTGTTCGTTCAATCAAGCTATCCATCCTTATAGCCATAGCATGTTCTACTACAACTTCTCTATACTGTAACCGGGATCGTTCCTAGCATACCAACTGGATTCTGGCACTTACCTATGATTTTTGTTGGGAGTAGACTCATTCCCACCATACATGAATACTTACTGGTTGGTAAGCCCAGTGACAGTGTCAAAGATTTGATCTCCGCATTTGTGCTCAATACACCTTGGGCACACGATGTGCGCGACAGGGACTCACCACAGCTATGTCAAGGAATGAGCCAACAGATTAGTTGAAATTGTGCAATGTAACAACTGATTTTATGTCAACTAATTACTCCCAGGTCATGCTCACCAGAACAGCACCGCCCTTTTTGGGGGATGCGCTTAATTTGGGGTCAAGACATTCACCGGGACTTTTTGTGAAAATAATCTGTTTTTGCGTCATGCTTTGAGACCCTCAGTCCTCAACCCAAAAATTCAAATCATCCAACTATGGTGAATCTCGAATCATTGTTTGAAGTGAAGTTGCAGTGAAAGGAGGTTAGAAAGCCTCTGAACGTGCAACACATCTCTCAAGTTGTAGGATATTTTGTCACTAGCTAATTCCGCTTTCCGGAGAATCCCCCGCCTGATGACCCTTGTCTGAAATGTTACTCAGAACTGATCACCACACTTCAAGTTTAACTCATATCAACTTGTGCATCAACTTACTGAGTCATATCCATGGGTGCGTCTGGATTCATGGCTGACTGACATGTTCATTTTCCTGAATCAGGAATCCCCTACAATACTCTATTTGAACAAATTAAACAAACAAACAAACAAACAAACAAACAAACAAAGAAACAAACCTGCTCCGTAACACCTGTTCACGTTTACCTGTTGACCAGGCGATGAAACCCATCTGATCCAGAGCTGATCGACCATGGTAGCGATCGAAGTTGATGCTACCACTCCGGACTCCAAAAACGATGGTTTCAACGACAAGTTTCAACTCCTAAATGCAGCCCCAGTGGCAAATCTCCAGAGCTGCAAAGATCTTCTTTTTCTAATCTGCGAAGCCCCTGCAATTGGAATGACGACAGGGTGGTGGATAAAAGCTCCAAGCTACTGTAGGCTGTAGGGATGTTTCCGATGTTTCCCCAGAACAGGAGTGGATCTCGAAGCCCACGAAGCGGCAGCATCCCAAGTTATGACTATACATAAACAACATTAAACAACCGTCCTTCTTAGATCCCTACTTCAGCCAGTACTCTGATCGTTTTCGCAGCCGAGGTTTCACCATACGCTTGCATGAGCACCTTGCCTCCTCCACTACTGCTGCAACTACAGTAAGTCTTTAGCGCTTGTTGGCGTGGTCTCTGCAGGGTTGTAGTAAACGACTGCTCAAATATCATACAACATACTTAAAAAACTACACTGAAGGCTGAGTCACCTAGCCAACCACTGCAGAAATTGATAGCTGAGAGGGATAGTCACTTACTAACCAAATGTTTAGAGTTCCCTTCAAGGCATGGAAAAAGCGACCAAAAGAGAGAAATGTTTCACGTTTTGTCGGAGCCTTTTCCGATCGCAAGAGTTGAGCTTGCCCGTCTGCCCCCAGGGTCCTTGGCAGCATTCCAACTTGGTGGTTCATGATAGTTGAGAAGTTGGATTTACAGGGTGTGTCTCAAAATTCGGGATCCTAATCTTCTAAAATCCTACATCTACCTGCAGTTTTTCAAACTAGAAGCGAGGTTTGGAGTACCCTGGTACCCCTTGGGTTCAACAGCATGGCCACAGGTCATCAACTCCGATCAGC
The DNA here is from genome assembly GCA_000507305.1 of Breviolum minutum Mf 1.05b.01. Taxonomy (NCBI): domain Eukaryota; class Dinophyceae; order Suessiales; family Symbiodiniaceae; genus Breviolum; species Breviolum minutum. Next base: position 202,346 of record DF239957.1, on the reverse strand, counting down.
ACAGATTCCTGTCAGAAATGGATATACGCCCTAGTACATGGTAGAAGTGGTGTGTACAATATGATCATCATGCAGTTACAAACTAAGAGAGGCTGCGGTATCATGACACAGATTGAAAACTGACAAAAAGGATGTACTTACGAGTTATAGCCACAAAGAAAGAAACGCGTTCAGTTCCTAAGCCTAGATAAACATGTCTTTCTTTCCCCATGAGCAACCTTTCACATTGCCAAACACGTTTTGCCCAAGTGAAAATGTGAATCCTTGCAGAGAGACTCCTCTTTCAGCAGATTTTGACTACCTGACCATTAGAGATTTCCCAGTGACTGTAGAATGACGACTCAATGGAATTATGAAGTATGGACCCCGTCTGACACCGGGAAAAAAAAACGGTCAAAACCAACCGAAAGGAGTCAGTTGGTGTCCAGTCCCAGCTGCGCATTCACAGTGACTCCATCACAGAAGGGCAATATGGAGATGAGCAAGGACCTTGGATCGGCGTGGAGAATGATGAAAAGAGGTGGAAATTGAAGGCTTGAGAAGAAGCATCCATACCTCTGTACGTTTCATCTTCGGTCACTTTAGGGCTTCTTTGCGGAGATTTCAGGGCTTTCTTATTCCACACGGCTTTTTTGGTCAATGGCGAATACACTTCGTTGACTTCATCGCGACTTGTCCGACTGCCTTTGATACCACAGCAGCCTTTCTCCACACTTGATGACTTGGAGGCCGTTTCATAGGGTCCCGAAACTCTGACTGCGTCGGAAACCAGTGGTGGTTTTTGATGTACCAATATGTTCTGGGGCTGGAAAACTGCCCTCTATGTAAAACCTCAAGAATTCAGCATGGGACTCCGGAATCCCAATGATCTAATTGTCATAAGAGCATATATTGACATTGCTTTGCCACTTTGAACACCAGAGTGCTCTTTTTTGAGGCAAATCTTGTCACCATTCCTGTGCATCCGTCTCGATTCAAGAAAAACAAAACATATTGAGGTTGGCATTGAAAAACGAAGCTTTGTGGAAGCAAGTCCAAAAACTCCCAGCACTTCTTCCCATTTAGGGGAAACCAAAAGGAAAAACGATCTGCAAGAAGAACCACGTTCTGACCATCCAAACCACTGCTATGAAAGGCACGTGAAATGAAACTTTCTGCACATTCAATGGAACCAGCGAACTGGAGGAAGATCCTGAACGGAGGAGAAAGGGACAGGGTGAAATGTGTAGAACCAACAACTTCCTTCCCGAGGGCCCGTTGTTGTATTCCTTCCAAAGGAACTAGGTGGTTTTCTGACAGTGAGCATGAGCCTTAACTCCAACGATGAAAACCCTGAAACATATGCTTCAAATATGCCGCCACATGATAGACTCTACTGAAAAAAAAAAACATGATATCAAGTGCGTGGGGACAATGTCCTCTAGACCCAGAAAAAGAGAGGAAACTAGAACAGTGTATTGTCGTTTACTGGAATTCATTCGCCCCGGAGAAGAAATAAGATTAAAAAAACATCACTATCTTCTTGCAGCATTTGAAAAATGCCTCATCTTTTCCCAACGTGCCTGAACCCAACATGCACGGACGGCGCCGTGAACTTAATACCAAAACGGCCGCAGCAAGCAGACAACTTCAACAATGGGATGACTCTCTGGGGCATTCCTACTGCAATTGTCTCACGTGATCCATATATTTGCAAACCATGTGTTGTCAAAGCCGACTATCATCTGCATTTTCCAGATTGATCGGATTCGGTGTTCAGCGGATTGGTGCTCTTGGTGCTCTTTGGGATCCACAACAGACGCTAATGAGACAGGCTATTTTCTTTTAATACTTTTCAAAAAGAACAAAGAAGGACGCAGTCAGTACAGAAGTACTATACTCAACCTACATCTTCATAGAATGAAGGTACGGGTTCAAACATTTGCACCAAAGCACTTTCATGTCCCATTTCTCTTCACGTGCTGTCTCGAACTGGCATACTTTCCATAGAACGGCTGGGGCTTTTGACTTGACTGAGCAACCAGTTCCAAATTCACGTCCGTAGTGTTTTTCATGGATTGCCTAGAGAACTACAGTATGTTGATAAACCGCTCAGAAAACACACATCACCAACGCTGCAAAATCAGAATAAACCAAAGAAGCAAAACATCCAATAACTTTTTCAATTTGGGCACATGCTTGCGGGTGACCATTCATGGCCATTGTAGATCGAAACGCAACCCAAGACGAGATCTCTGTCTGGAAAAACTGAGGGGGCCAATCAGCAACAGTACTCATCATACAGTCCATCTTTCTATCATTTTACGGCTATCTGCTGGTTGGTACTTCTGTCCTCCCAAAAAGACAGACATGTGTAGGCAGAGGCGGCAGAGGCTGGCTTTTTTCTGTGCACGATGAAACTTCATGGCGATTAGGGCCCTACGGCCACATCATCACATTCACAAGGCATGAGTAGCTGCGAAATCATGGCAAGGTCTGCCAACTTTGTCAACATTTAAAATCAAGCAAGGCCGTCTTGTCTGCAAAATCAGGCAAGAGCGGCAAACAAAGATTGAGTAACACATACATACCTCTACACCTCATCACTCTCGATGAAGTCTGGCTCACCTTGTGGTCGTCCACCTTGGACATTGAATAAAAGGCTGACATCGCACTGACATGGGAGCAGTTCTTGAGCTGAGCTTGCTGCGAGCAGGTGGAGGACGAGGTGGCGGCTTTTCCCTGTCAACAAGACTGAAAAGGACAAGAAAGTTCCGGCATATGATAGCTGGAAAAGAAGCAGCAAGAACGGCAAATGCGAAGGACGAAGCAGGAGTCCGCGAGAGAAACTACAAAGAGTGGTACCTTCTGTTGAGGGACTGGAAGCTGCAAATTGAATTCTGAATCACATTCAGCAGTGTGATGTGATGATGCTGCTGGTGCCACCGCCACTGCTGCTATTGGTTGATTTTGATGATGATGATGATGATGATGATGATGATGATGATGATGATGACGACGCTGACGATGAGGAGGGAGATCGGGCAAATTGTACAACTACTCTGGAAAAGCTCCCTCGATCGCAATTCCTTTCCTGTCTTCTTCCTGCCGGGAAGATAACTCTTGTATATACATGGTTTGGTTATGCTGACTTTTTAGAAAAGTGCATGACCCGGCGACAGGACAAGAGGAAGCAGAAGCAGCTAGCAGGAGCAACATCAGGACGCAAGGGCTGGAAGCTAAGCATCAAAAGCATCCGAAATAAGAAAGGCAAAGAGGGCAAAGAGTGGAGAACCGTCAGAACCGTTCAGAGGCAGCACAGAAGAAAACACCTTTTCAAACAACCATCAATGGGAAGACTGAGGCATCGACTCCTCGGAGTCTGATTCGGAACTTGAGCCTTCATCGCCTTTCGCTTACAAGGCCATACAACACTCAAGGCTGAACAGTTTTTGAGCAGCAAAAACAAAGACGTTCAAAATAGAAGTTATATACAGTAGTTGTTGCGTTAGGGCTAGGTCATATTCACCAAGCCCTCATGCAAATTGAAAACTGACCAGATTCAGTTTGTCTGTTCGGATGACCAATGAAACTCAAAATGCGCAAAGTTGGTAGTACCATGCAGGACCCCAATAGGCTGACAGGTATGGCAAACATGGCAAACCTTTATGTTTCAGAACGGACTCACAACTCAAATTGAGAGCAGAACTGGAAGTTTCAGGTTGAACCTGCAACAGCGAAACATGATTGTTTTCCCTGCGTCTACGTACATCAATCCTACATCATACAAGATATGTGTCACAACAATTTGTCTGCTTATTGTGCTGAAACTCACTCCTCTTCATCTCTTTGATTCATTCAACTTCCCAGTTCTGATTTGCTTCAATGGCATCATTCCTGCGAGACCGATGTTCTATCATGGTATTGTCTCGATCTGGCACCACTGACCTCTGCAGGTCTGCGATTTTGCAGGTGGGCAACTGATGTCGGCGCCCCTAGGCAAACACGATCCAATCTACACCAAGCAAGTGCTGGAAATTCAAGCATCCGATTGATTACTTCTGTAAACTTATCCCTTTAAGTCTTAAGGATGACGCGTTCGAGGCCTCTTGAATCGGACTGTCCCCTTAGCAACAAAGCTTTGGACAGGCGATCAAAAGAAAAATCGGGATGCTGGATTCATCAGGTTCCACATTCTAGTCCCAAAAGTCAAGTTTTGGGCAAGGCTGACGTCGGCATTTGCCGCGGGGGTGGAGGCTTTGTCCTGACTTGCATACATACTTTTCAGCAGCTAAGCTGAATTAAAAGAGATGTTGCTAACTGACCATGAACAATCGTGAACACTACAGCAAGTCCAAATGCTTCCAAATCCAGGTCGACCTGCCTTTGAGGTGGTGGTGGGGTGCTTGGAGGAGGCCTTATCACACGGTCAGATCACATTCAATCTGATCATCTGCATCCGCGGTTCACATTTAATTCCTTAATGCCAAGGAGCGGTGGTTGACTACGAGGAAAAAGGCATTGAAAAATGCTCCGTGATCTCCTGTGGCCATGACACAATATGAAGGCAAAGTGGAATCATTGCCTCTTCTTTGAAGCAACAAATTTGACAATGACCGCAAAAAAGAAAAAGCAGCACCCATCAAGGCAGAATAAAAGCAATTCAATTGGACTAAGAGGTGCTTCCCCGCCCTTTCCTCGCAGCATCCAGCTCCATAAACAGTTCTTCTTGGCGCAAAGCTTCAGTTTGTACCTTGAAGGGTCCCCAACACAATGTCCTTGATGATGCACGATATGCCTGCATCACAATGATGGAGGTTGCACCTCTTCATTCAATAGATCTCGTTCTTTTTTCAATTCCAACGCAAGGTTGTCCTGGTAGTGGGCAGGCTTTGGAAAAAAAGCTCCAGAAGCAGACTGCTGACACCAATAATACACAACTCGTGAGCATCTCGTCATCTCTCCTGCCGGCACTGAAGGATGTCCTGCCAAAACACTGCATAACTTCAGCAATGAGAAGGAAAAGTCTAGCACCAGAACCTCTCGCAAGCGTTCCAACTGCTGCTCGAAATCTTTGGCTCGCCTGGAGACACGAAAGCTATAGGACCGTGTCAGACCATGTCAGACTGATAATGTCCAAATGAATCATTTATATTCATTTTTATCATTCGTCAGATGAATTTTTCTGACTTCGATTTCGAATCCCCTGAGTCGATCTGTTCACACTGTTGACACTGTCCTCTTGACTCCGTCAACTTCAGCTTCCTTTGAGCTTGCACGCTCAACCGCCTAAACGAGGGGCGCTGTGCGTTTCACAGGATTGGAGCATTGTGCTTCGAGGGTCCTCTGCAGCTTCTTCTTGCAAAAGCGGCCACTCACACCTTCACGGCAAGCACGTTTGCAAGAAGAGTTCATATCGACTGCCGCAAACAATGGTCGCAGCCATGAAGTAGGAACACACAGAAGGAACATGATTGAAGAATGTTGATTGCCCTAGATTATCCTAGATTCCTAGATACGCTTCAATCCCAGTGGTATCCGATATAGAAAGTCAGTGGCCAATGACACATCTAATGACATGCCAGAGTGGCCCAACGGCACCCAAAGCTGCCATAGCACGCTGCTTGCTGTCGCTGCTTTCCTGAATCTCCTGCCATGACAACTTGTCATGGCAACATGGCAAGTCACTGGCAAATCTCTCACCTCGGAGAGCTCTTGCAGGGTTTGGCGGAACGCCTCCGACTCCTGCTCGCAAATGGCAGCCTGCAGATTCTCAACATCCAACATCTTGAGTTAGTGAGACTCACAAGCCCCTTGCAAGAATGGATCTGCAAACTGACCCTGATGAGAACGAATTTGATAGTCAACACTTACAGGTTATGGACGCCTCTGCACTCAAATGCTGCCGCAGGCGACAATGCTGCTCCCGAGAACCTGACAAGAATTCAGCTTGTAACTAGAGGCAGGGAGCAGTACCGCAGCTACCATGCAAAGATTGACTCTGAGCTGAGAACTTTTCTGATGGGTGGGAGAAGCTGCGGAAGTCTCCTCAATGCTTAGGTTCCAGTGTCTGGATGTTGGTGTATAAAAACATGAGTGATTCCAAGTGAAACAAACTCGTGGTTTCTGGCAAGATCTCACTCTTGAAGCGGGTGTCACTAGAAACCATTCATTGAAGGTACTGTGAAGCACTGCACGAGATTGGACCCTGTCTCTCCTTGATTCGCTCCCATGCCACAAGCTCCCTCTCGCCAGCCACCTGCGGGCTGCAGAACTTGGGGTCTGCAAATAATGCATGAAGCCATAATAACAATCCGCCGACCCGGGTCGGCGTGCACAGCTTCTTTTCTTATGTAGCATCCAAAATTTTGTCACAAGGTGCCCATCCAAAATCCCCAGTCCAAAATCCAAAATCCAA